>CM042010.1:60867728-61170228 GCA_023525715.1 Cichorium intybus | reverse complement strand
CTATTTTACTATATCAGGTCCTGTGAATTGTTTGTCTCTAGACCCTAACTAACGACCTATAGTTTTTCACATCCTTACATAAATTGCTTCAAATGTTGTCATGCCAATGATAAAATGATAACTATTATTGTAGGGAAATTCTCATCGATAGCATGATCGAAGCATATCGCCAAGAGTCTGGATTGTCCTTTTACTTTGTCCATCTATTTAGGGATGAAAAAAATGTACTTACATTGACTCTTGTCCCTAGTTCTCTTTGTAACTTCATAGACCTTGGAGGTATCTCTATCTAATAAAACAGATAATGACTATGCCTTAAGATAATTTCATCAATGTAGAACTTTGCGAAGCTTGTCTATATACCGAGTTTCTTTCTTTGGTAAGAAGTATACACTTTTTATCAATTTATCAACAACTATCGATATTTAATCATAGCCCTTTAGTGGCTGCAAAAAGATCTTAAATGATCCATTACGAAATGACCCCATTTCCAATATGGTTGTCTAATCATCGTAGACTCCTATATAGTCGTTGGTGTTTAGCTTTCACATATCGACATGTCACATACTTCTCTACATACCTAACCATGTCCAACTTTATCATATGGTACCAATACTATGGCATCAAATCTTATATATCTTAGTCCTTCATGGATGAACGAAAGACCATTACTTTTGTGAGTCTTCTAATAGCATCTTATACATGTCTCCAAGATTGGGCATTTAATTGCATCCTTGAAACAATTTTAAGCCTTACATATTTTCTTACTTCTTAAATTCTATTTTTTTGAGATCTTTAACTTAGACTTCTCTAAATCTTTCTATAAGGTTAAAAATGACTTCAATTCTAGAAGATCTAGCCCGAGTGATATTGTAATGCTTATTGCATCACCAACAATGTTAGCTTTCTCTAAGTGATACTTGACATTTGAAATCTTAATCATCTGTAAACAACATTCTGCCATTTCTCCACTTATATCATGTTTCATACCTAAAGTTATCATTTTGTCATGACATTACAACTGAATCTAGCTCATACTTTTCTTGTTTTAACTATGACAGTTAAGGCTTACCTAATCCATTACTTCTTACTAAGACTAAATTTGTGATTCATACATAACCTTAGAATTCTCAATCTTTTATTTTCCTTAATCCATAAGTCATCGTATATTCCTAGATCATTAACATTACCTATCCATACTTAACCACATCACAATAATCATTTCCTTAAACAACATATACCTGCTTAATGCTCAATTATTCAAACCCTAACCATTGGCATATCTAATTGACCTTATTTTTATTAAACATAATCATAGTATCCTCAAGAACTTTATAAATATCTTCCACTTTTCATTAATCCAATAAATATATATTCCTACAATAAGCCTATTTTTCATATCCTTACACTAATTTTACTCACGACGGTTCTTATAAAATAACGTTTTTCTAAATATATATTTTGTCGTCCATTCTTTCTTACCATCCCATTGGTTGGTTCATGTTTCCTTCATGAACTACTATTATTTCCTCATATTTTAATTCCAAACTCCTAACTCATATGCAATCGGAAACCATTCATCTATTTCCTGGGGATTGTTCACTATAATAACTCTTGTATTAAACTTTCACTTATCATTGAAATCAACATTGCATCACTACTTTCCATTACAACCCTAATAGTCTTTGTAAATCATAGAATGTAAATTCTTTAAATTCGTTTCTAAAGCACTATCAAATCATTTCCTACTAGACACAATGATCAAGTCAATTGGCCTAAATCACACAAACACTTTCACATCATTCATGCCATTTAGATACTTCAATACCTAAGCTTTTCATGTATGGACTATATTTCCTTATATAGTTTCTAACCTTAGAATCTTAACAATGGAGTCTAAGGTAAACTATCAATTCTATCAGTTGCCTTCATTAAGGGTGAGCAAAAACCGAACCGCATTGTAAAAAAAACCGCAAAAAACCGTAAAAAACCGAAACCGATTAACCGCAACCGAAACAATAACCGACGGCGAGGTTTTCAATTTTGAAATAACCGCAAAATTGCGGTGCGGTGCGGTCATATGACATATACCGTACCGAAATAACAGCAACCACACCGCATTCAATAACCGCACCGCTAACCGCATAATTAATAATTATATAGTTTTTATATTAATTAATATGTAGTTGTCACTTGTAAGTTTGAGAGAAAATTTTAATATGTGGTTTTTTATTTTAATCTTTAATTGGTTTAATCGTAAAAAAAGTACCAAATCCATATGGTTAAAGAAACCGCACATAATAACCACACAAAATAATCGCACCAAATATATGCGGTTAATAACCGCAACCGCAACCGCTAAAACCGCAACCGTATAAAATAACCGCATAACCGCACCGCACTATTAACCGCACCAATTGGTTAATGAAAATTTAATAACCGCATTTGCGGTTAGCGGTACGGTTTTGGCCAATAACCGCGCCTAACCGCACCACGCTCACCCCTAGCCTTCATCCTTATACCCTTGCTGTAAAGACCATGTTGTTGCTCATATACAATTCGTAATCTCTGTAAATCATGGATATGTTTCTGGATCCGATCATTTTCAATTCCACGCTCTTCTAAAACCGAAATTTCTTGCTCCTGTAGATAATAGATATGTTTCTGGCTCGTAAGCTTTCCCAGTTCCAGAGGTATTGGCCTGGAGATATAACACGACGCTAAACCCAGAACTGTTAAATTGCGAAGATCACCGAGGCAAGGTGGGATAGAGCCGGTGAGGCGGTTGTCACTGATACGGAGTACTACAAGGTTGGTGAGAGAACCAAGCTCTGCCGGAATGTAGGGGTGGGGTATTTTTTATTTTTTTTAATTATGAAAATTAATAATAGGTTAAAAGAAAAATGAAAAAGAAAATAAAAAGGGTATTTCAGTCTTTTTATATGCTCCAGTGACTGATTTATAATGTTTCGGAAACCTTGGTGACCATAACGGTGAAATTCCAATACTTGGTCCTGATCTGGTAGATTTGGTAAACCACAGGGACTGTTTATGTAATTATATATATATATATATATATATATATATATATATATATATATATATATATATATATATATATATATATATATATATATATATATATATATATATATATATATATATAACACGTTATGTAAATGTATGTTGGTAGTTTATGGTTGAATCAAAAGAAATAAACTTAATAAAGTTTTTACTGTGAAAATATCAAAATAAAAAGGGTATTTCAGTCTTTTAGAATTTATGATTAGAGGGTCAAATGAGTGAAAATATGGTCATGCATTGAAACTATAAAAAGAAGGCTGAAAAGATAAAAGATGACACACTATAGTCAATTTAGCAGTACCCTTTTGTTATCTAGATTTTTAGAGTCTGAGCTAAACTACACTACAGTCATGAGCCAAACTTCTCGAATCAACAAAAGCTATAACTATAGAACACGAATCACCCTACATCTATCTTCGTTGCCTCTGTAACTATGGTATTCGTCTCCACATCTATCTTCGTTGCATTCTGCAGCGTCTGCCTTCTCGAAACTTCGATCCTATTTCACCCTGACTGAACCAATCAATCGTCACTGATAACTCCTTTCCGCGATTCGAAATTTATACAAATTAAAGTTAAAAATTATTTCAGATTATGATTATCACCTTCATCTTAGCTTCTGCAACATCGAACCTGGCTTCAGACTCGAAAGTGTACCGAGACGCTTTTATGGAAATTAGCCAGAAATACTCAGAATCGGCCAAACTCGGGAATTTTGACTATTTTAAAAATAAATAAATATATTTATTATGTATTCAATTTAACATATATCAGATATTTAGTTATTTATTAAATATTTTTGTGTAATTTTAATTTTGCTCAATTTAATACAAATTTGATGGAAAAAAACAAAAGAGGATGCTAATTATTATATGGCTATTTTAATATTAAAGAATAAATATCAATCTATATATCTATATCTATATCTATATATCTTATAAAAGAAGCATATTTCCAAGCACCATATTAATTTGAAACTTCCATGTCTTTTCATATTTCCTATGACTTTTCAAATTTATTTTTATAATGCTTACTAATTGATTTATCATAAATTATATGGTACAAGATAAATAATTTATCCTTTACCATATTAATTTCAATATTTTTTATTTGTCTCACATTGCTCAACACATATATATCTCCTTTCCTCTTTTGCTTATATAATATCATTCATTTGCATCCATGATCCATCAATCTTGATCATAATATGACTTATGACTTTCAACTATTATTGATTAGTGGTCATTTTATCAAAATTTCTCAAAGTGTTAAATGATTCTACTATTTGGTTTTGGATTTCAAAACTATTAAATCTCAAAAATGAAGATGAATATTACTCAAAACTTTTAAAATTTTATTACGTGACACGTTTAAAGTACGTCATAGTAAATATGTGACGAATGTGTTTACTTTTTTAGATTCACCGTGATATATGTACAAAAAAAAAAGATCAGTAGCAAACGTTTCAACATTTATCAAACAACTTAAATTGAACCATTATGTGTGTGTGACTATTATAAAAAAAATCATGAAAACAATGTTTCAAGATAAACTATTTATATTTTACCACATTAATTTGATTTTTTTTAATTGTATCACATTGCTTCACACATCGCTTCTCTTATCATTCTATCTTGATCATAACATGGTTTTCAAAGTATATTGTTAATTAGTGGTCAATTTATCGTAAAAACCTATTTTCGGCTCAAAGTTTCAAAGAACTCTACTATTTTGTTTTAGCTTTCAAAAGTATTGAAACTAAAAATATGAATATTAAAATGAGTTAAAAACTATTAAAAACCGATTGGGTCGCAAGTTCATGGTATGCCGTGTATCATATTTCAATGTGATGATGACAATGTTGCAAACAATTTTTCGATTTAATAAGGTTTATATACAAAAACATTTGAATCATAAATGTTCGAACATTTTCAAAGTTCAAACATATATATCTATGAATATCTATCTAAATCTTATAATAGAAGTCTTTTATTAAACATGATTTAATATGCATTGTTATCATGTACCGTATTAGTTTGAATATTTTTAGAAAAAATAGAATAAAAAGGGCGTTGGTACGCACCCATCCAATTTTATGAAATCGAACTTAAAATTGGAACCAATGGCCTATGAAATGTTGCACCCAATGCTTAAGGAGGTTACAATCAAATACATAGAAGAAAAAAGATATGAGAGAAATGGTTTTGGACACTTTACTTATAGAGCTTGCTTTCCCTTAAATTTTGTTTTTTAAGCAATATGGGATGAGATGTGTATTAATTTATTTACTTATAGATGTTTGATTTCCATTCAATTGTGTTTCTTAAGCGATCTGGGATGAGAAAATGATATAAAATAACACACTGTGAATGATAGTTTGATCTCACATCGTCATGATAAACCAACTTAAGAAACTTTTTATTATATGAATAAAAGTCTCCCTCAGAGTTGAAACAATTACATAAATCATTAGTCATTTTGTATTGTCAAAAACGTTTCCAAATATAAAACTTCAATGGAATATATAACTTAAAGTTCTATTATTTTTATTTTAATGATGTTGAGCTTTACATATATTATGGATGATGATGTTTTAACCCTTACGCTAATAACTTTTAGATTTGTGTATTAAATTAAAAGTAATTGAAAATAAGCGGGAAACACTTACATATAAAAGTAATACATTTACATATATGATGTGATTATACATATTAAATTGAATTGAAAAGAAATAATACGCATGATGGTGGGTGAATGAGATTGGTAGCAAACAGACAGGAAAGAAAAGCCAATAAGCTTTGTGTTTTCATTGCATATCAGTAGGTTCATGGAAAACAAGTCAATATTGCATTATAAATGATGGTTTAGTCTATATAAAAGAAAAAAGTTGCTTAAATATTTACTAAATCGGGTTTTGACATTTGTTAAAAACCTAGGCTTTTTTAAGCTAATTTTTTTACGGTTAAACTAGGCGAGTTGAAACGGGCTTCCATATGAATCGTCCGTTTTTTTCTGGTTCATACTGACAGTTTTTGAGCAATAAAAACGCTATAACCTGACCGCTTCCCTGTTTAAGTGGTTCAACTGGCCGGTCAGATCCAATTTTAAAACAATGAAAAAGACCATAAGTAGACTTAATTAAAATTCATCATTTGTTATTTTAGGGTTGTATTACTTTAAATAATTTGTATTTCTACCATATGTAAAGTATATTTTTTAATCGTTTGTAATTTTTAGCGTCGTTTTTTGTTGAAAGTTTTATTAAATTTCATAATATTGAACATGAACCGGTTTTGATAAATTATATAGAATAAAATTTTAATTTCTTTAAGGTTTCATTATTTAAAGTGTTTATTATTTTAAGCAAAATTTTCATTATTAAGAGGTACTATATTGATATTTCATTTATAACCAACAAGCCTACTTATTAAATAAATATAATAAAAAACCTAAAAAATTATATTTTGTAGAATTTCTCATTAAAGATTATTAAACATTTAGTGTGTGTGTGTGTGTATATATATATATATATATATATATATATATATATATATATATATATATATATATATATATATATATATATATATATATATGTATATAATAAACTTCAAATAGAATCATATTTATAAAACAAAAAAAAATATAAAAAACCAAAAACACATACTCTTAATTTAAATTAAATATTTTAAATTGAAACTTGGCCGAATAATTAGTTTTTATAAACCCTAAACCCTAAAAGTATAAAATAAACTGAAATTAAATATCCATGCATAATGTGTTGACGGATGCTATTAAAATAATGTGGTTAGAGATAAGTATTTTTCTTGAATCATATTATTTTTAATTTTATTTGATTGTGTTCATTTATCATACATGTTACGAGTTTTTTATCTTTCAAAAATTTGATACATATATCTATCATCAAATAATTGAAAATAATGAGGATATTTTTATAATCTTTTTAAAAATAGTATAAGAATAAGAAGTATTTTTTATATTATAAATACATCATTTTCTTCCTGCGCAACGCGCGGGCATTCGTCTAGTTTAAAATAGTTTAACACTTTAACATTTGAACATGCATATTTATTAATGGCATTAATCTATTTTGTTGTAATGATATATTTACAAGAAAAATAGACATATTTAATATTGCTGGTGTGAAGTTACAAAAACACAAAAACATGACACCAAATTATGAAACTTGTTTAAATATATGTTCAAAGTTGCAAACTCGATCATAAAACTTTTTCGTTCGTAAAATAAAAGTTTATCATATAAATATACATTGAACAAGTAATTTTTTCTGGTTAACATAGATATATACAAAGAAACATAATCCTTTGGTGTTTATTATGACATATAAACGTAACCAACTATCTATAGTGTTTTAAATTTATCATTAAACTAAAAGAAGCTCTAAAAAGGTAATGAGCTTTTCTTATCGTGAATAAAACACAATTGCAACCTGATTTAGCCCATTCTCCCCGTTATGAAGCCACATTGACAAGATGAGATGTCTTAAATGATATTAGCCAGGTTGGCAAGATGAGATGTTTCAAACGACATTGTTGGTCCCGGTAACGGATTCCATGCAGTTTTAACCCAAAACTTAAACAAATTGATAGAGTTTCACCTTAACGGTAAAACCCTAATGTTCGAACGTTCGAACGTCAAAGAGATTCAACATAAAACTTTAAACCACTTGGTCAAAGCTTCATTAATCAGTGTGTCATGTATGTTCTTCGGACACTTCACTTCTGTTGTTTATGATCTGTTATCACATTGAAAGATTACAGTTTTTTTTCGTTTTCATGTGTTTCCACTATATGGTCAAGAATTAATTGAGCAGTTATTCATCAATCCAAACATCTAGTTAGCTTTTCACACAATTGTATATTTATGACTGAATATCATTTTAAAATCATTTTATTCTTTTTCATTAGATTAATTGTACGATGCAAAAGCCTAAGTTTGAAATGTTTTATAACAGTACAAGTCTTTTATGAGGGTGTTTTTATTCAAAAACTTTTTTATTCGGCGCTTTTTGGGTAAAACCCAATAGATTTTACAACATAAGTTTATCCACACATAACAACAATTTAAGAAATTAGTAGCAAATTTGAAATAACAAAATTTATTAGCAGAAAAGTTGTATGCAATAAATAGCAACATACTTTCATATATTGGTTTGTTATAGCATCCTACTTCCGTTTTATCTTATTACAACTTCGTACTTGGAACAGTCTATCCAATAATAGCAATATTATCCAAATGCAAATTGATTTCCATTGCTATAACTAGGTAGAATTTCCAAAGTACAATGTCATAATAAGAAAATTTTGAAATACAAATGCCACAAATGAGTAGATAGTTTGAAGTACAACATCATAATAAGAAAAAAGAATGAAACATAAATGCAACAATTGAGTAGAATTTCCGAAGTACATTGACGTTATAGGAAAATGTTTATATACTAATGCTATACTTAGTAGATTTTTAAACGTATAATGCCTTAATAAGAAAAGGTGGGAAATGCAATACAGTAATTGAAAAAAATGGAAGTACGATGCTATAACAAACATTACTATTTCTTGCATTTAACCTATTAATGGAAAGAAGAATACTACATTGTTAATAATGGGGTTTTAAAAGGGTATTCCGTTGGTGTTTGTATATGACGTCGAAACACCTTTAAATGGCAATTCTCGCTTTTGTTGTTAGACATATGATACATGTATCCTTATATTATCCTTGAAGCAAACAATAAAAGAAACACCTTTAAATGGCAATTCTCGCTTTTTGACTTTTGTAAACTGGCTTCCAATTTTTTTGTAACTTTTATTTTGTTATCCAGATTTTTAGAGTCGGAGCTAAACTACAGTCATGAGTCAAACTTCTGAAATCAACAAAAGCTATAGCTATAGAACACGAATCACCCTACCACTTATACGTCTAGAACAAACCTAAAACTTAAAACAGATTTAAACACAAGCAAAACTGTTCCATGAAAAACTACTTGACAACTCAAAGTGTAAAGTGTATGACCTAGACACCAGTATGATCCAGAAATCCCGCACACTTTTGATCCTCATCGTCAAGAGCAAATGGCCTGTACATGTAAAACATAGCCACAGAGAACACAAGATTGCTGGTTTCCTGTAAGGCAGTAGTGTCCAGCACGACATTCAGTACCCTCGTAAACATTATGTATGCTAAAAACAAGAAAGGGAACACATCATGCCTACAAGTAGTCTCCTTGAGCGAGCTATACGACCTCAAAAAGGTTGATGTATCTGTAGCCTCTTTGAACGAGGCAGCAGAACAAAAAGTATGGAAAAAAACTACCAGGCAACAGATGATATCTATAATCGTAAACCTTGCTCTTAAATCCGGCCACTCTTCACTATAAGGGCCCGATTTCCCCACCGCCACAAGACTTACATTAGCCCAAACCTCAAGTAGGATCACAATCGTCATATTGATTATCACCCAATCTGGCAAAAATCGTCTCCAATTACACCATCCCGCACCAATCAACATGATTACAGTGAAGAAATGCATATCCCTCATAAACCTAGATATGTAAAACAATATATGCCATCCATGATAAGTACCTGTAACCTTCAGGTCATTTTGATCCGCCATCGCACAGATAAAGTGAAAGATATTCATTACAAGCAGCACACCCATTAGTAAATGGATAATCTCAAGACAGTGATGGTTCTTAAGAGACAGGAAGATCCAACACACTAGAAGCCACACAGAAATGAGTAAGAATTCCAAGTAAAAAGACGGCTGCGGTTGACCGGCTGATAGATAATCTTTAGTAGTGCCGTCGTCATCGATGTTGTAGAGCTCTGTACGGACATCCATCGTCACGAGGGATAGATCGTTGCAGTTGGCAAAGTAGAGCGAGTACTCACCGGGATATGTCACATTGTACGATTTGTTAAAGGACGACTGAGGAGGAGGGGTGAGATCCTGGAAAGTAAAGAGGACTGAGATGGATTTACTATCAAAGGGGCACAAGTCCGGGTTTCGTTTGAATTTGTAATCGTAGCCGTATGACAATTCATGTGACAGAAAGACGAAACCAATACGTGACGGATCAGGTTCTGATAAGTTGGATGTGACCGGAATGGAGGATATCCCGACGGAGGAAACCGCGACGGAAACCTGACCGGCGTGTGAGAACTCGAATGTCGAGAAGGAAATCATATCTCGGTTATGGGATCTGATCTTCACTGATATGATATCCGCCGTGGATGGTACAGTGAAGAGTAAGAAGAAGAGCAGAAGAGCAGTGAGAATTTTCCCTAAAACCCCCATTTTCACCGACGACGGAGGAAGGCTCTACGCTGCGGTGGGGAAAGTCGAGAGTATGGTTAACCTACTTTTCCTTTGCGGGATATCAAATTCAAATTCCTGCTATCTAATAAAAAATAGGGGATGCATATATTTTGGACAAATTTAATAAAACACACTAAATTTTTTAAAAATTTCGATTTTGATAATGTGTTATTTTTTTTTCAATTAAGTCACTAAGTTTTCAATTTTTTTCAATTAAGTCACTATGTTTTCAATTTGGTTTCAATTTTGATCATTTGACCGGTCAACCCGGGTAGTGAGCTGACGTGGCATGATGACGTGTCAGTCTTTGATGATGCGACGCTGACGTGGCACCCGAGTGTCAAAATTGAAACATAGTGACTTAATTGGAAAAAATTGAAAACATAGTGTTTTAATTGAAAACATAGTGACTTAATTGGAAAAAATTGAAAATTTATCATTTTAAAAAATGTAGGAAAAATTCCAAAAAAGACACTAACTTTTAAAAAAAAATTGATTTTGGCACTGTGTTATTTTTTTTCAATTAAAACACTAAGGGTGCGTTTAGTTGCAGAAAATAGTTTTCCGTTTTCCATTTTTCATTTTCAGAAAAACGAAATAAGTTTTCATTTTCAGTTTTCTATTGAAAATTTGGAAAACGCGTTTAGATAAAACCGATTCCGTTTTCATTTTCTATTTTAGAAAAACAGAAAACGTGTTTAGATATCTATTTTCTATCAATTTTCATTTTCCAATTTTTGATTTGGGGTTGTGCGGGTAAGTGGGTAGGATGGGTGTATGGGGGGTGGGGTGGGTAGGGTAGGTGTATGGGGGTGGGGTGGGGTGGGGTAGGGTGGGATGGAGGTAGGTGGAGGTGGAGGTGGAGTGAGGTGGGGGTGGGTGGTTGGTGGGTGAGGTTTGGGTGGAGGTGGGGTGGGGTGGAGGTCGGTGGGGTAGGGGGTAGGTGGAGGTGGAGTGAGGTGGGGGTGGGGGTGGGTGGTGGTGGGTGAGGGTTAGGTAGGGTGAGTGGTGGGTGGGGTTGGGGTTGGTGGAGGTGGGTGGGGTGGGGGTAGGAGGTGGAGGTGGAGTGAGGTAGGGGTGGGTGGTGGTGGGTGAGGGTTGGGTAGGGTGGGTGGTGGGTGTGGTGGGTGAGTGGGTAAGTAGAGGTGGGTGAGTGGGGTGGGAGTGGGGTGGAGGTGGAGGTGGAGTGAGGTGGTGGTGAGTGAGGGTTGGGTGGGGTAGGGTAGGGTGGGGTGGGTGGGGGTGGTGGGGGGTAGGTGGAGATGGGTTGGGGTGGGGGTGGGAGGTGGGTGTGGGTGGAGGTGGGTGGTGGTAGGTGGGGTGGGGGTGTGTGGGGGTAGGGTGGGGTGGGTAAGGTGGTTGGGTGGGGTAGGTGGTGGTGTGGGGGTAGGTGTAGAAGTAATTTTAGGGATGTAGGTGAGAATGAATGTGTGTGTGTGTGTTTTTTTGTATATTTTAGAAAAATTTTGGAAATAGAAAAATTTAGAAAACAATAAATTTGGGTTTTCCAAAATTTTCAAAATTCTTTGTAATTTTTTGAAAATGAAAATTTTTCATTTTCTTCGAAAACTTTGGAAAAATTGACGAACTAAACGCGTTTTCCGATTTCTCATTTTTCTTGAAAAATTTTTCCGGAAAACAGAGCAGTTTTCCGCAACTAAACGCACCCTAAGTTTTCAATTTTTTCTAATTAAGTCACTATGTTTTCAATTTTGTTTCAATTTTGACACTCGAGTGCCACGTCAGCATGCCACGTCAGCGTCACATTATCAAATACTGGCACATCATCATGCCACGTCAGCTGACTACCGGGTTGACCGGTCAAATGGTCAAAATTGAAACCAAATTGAAAAAAATAGTGACTTAATTGAAAAAAATTGAAAACTTAGTGACTTAATTGAAAAAACAAAAATAACACAGTGTCAAAATCGGAATTTTTTGAAAATTTAGTGTTTTTTATGAAATTTGCCCCATATATTTTTAAACTAAAAATTGATAATGGATTACGTCTATGTGAAGTATAATTATAGTTTTATTATTATTATTATTTAATTAGGTTATTTTATCATATTTATATGATAATCATTTGACGTTACCTTTTATATATAGATGATAATCAAATCATTATGTACCTAGCAATAATAATAACGAGCGGAAGGGAGCCGCGCGTTGCTGCGGTTAAGGAAGTCAACAAATTAAAACTACAGGGATCAAAACTGTAATAATGTTAAACTGGCAAACAAAACTATAGGGACCAAAATTGTAATTAATAAAAATTAAAACTATAGGGACTAAAACTATAATTATACAAATTAAAACTACAGGGATAAAAATTGTAATAAAACTAAAGTGGTACTGTTCATTCAAGGCAACAATTATATATATATATATATATATATATATATATATATATATATATATATATATATATATATATATATAATAATCTAACATAAACATTATCTGGTATTTATATTTTTTTAGTATTTGATATGAATATTAATATGATTGTTTTGATAAAATGTTTTTAGTAGCATATTTTCTACATATATTTTTTCATTTAGTACTTTTGATTAAAATATATTTGTTGGATAATTATGGGACCAGTTAATATCTAAATAATATATTGTTATTATAAATTCGATATTAATAGATAATGCTATTTAAAATTGTTGATGGACTGATTTTGAATAGTAGATAAACCTTATCTAGTGTTTATCCTGTGGGTTGAGTTCCCGGTTGAATCAAACTCATCTCTATCCCTTAAATCTCTCACATTCGGTTATATCTCCATCTATATAAACACGTGATGAGTAGCAAATCAGATATACGTAAATACACAGATAAATTTGTGGGTATTATTTGCTGACGGTTTAGAGAGAGCTTTTGAGATCAACTGAAAAACTAACCCTATACATCATATCTGAAAAGCTCAATAGAAACAGTATGTAATATTCGTTTATTTATTTCTTTTAACTAGATTCGAGATCAAGATCTAAGGTATTAGCATCCGCGTTTATGTTTTGGTTATTGAAAATTACCATCAATTGGTATCAGAGCCTACTTGAATCTGTTACTAGAAATTTGTTTTTTTTATAAAAGCTTTAAAAATCCAAATAACTTTTGGTTAGTTTATGCTTTGAATAGAAAAGTCTTAGAATTAAAACATTCCTGGGTTGTCCTTCGTTGCCTCAATACATTCTTTTCTCTTTGTTTTGGTTGCTTAATGCCATTATTTTTCTATCGACGGACAATATCAAATCTTTGATCATATGTTTTTTTGTGTCTTCTGTATGCATAAATATTATGCAATTGGACCCATGGTTTACATATTTTTCGTACTGTAGTTTTAAAAGCTACAGTTTTACTTTTGTGAGTATTATACCGGAGGAAATATAGGTTTTTTTTAAGAAAAAAAAAAGAGGGAGATATCATGTTTAAATACCTTGTTTATGATATAAATGCTACACATCTAAAATTTAATGAAAATCCATATAGTGGGTTGATTAGTTATAGATGTTTTTCTCGCATTTGACCATACAAAAGGTTTTATCGTTTAAATGTTAACTCCAACAAAAAAAAATCCGATTAATGCTTTTATCCGGAAACTTACAATAAGATTTGTTTACGAATCTTTTTTATACAGTTTAACTTGTTGATATTGATTTTTTATGGATAAAGATATAAAGTTTAATTATGGGTATTAAAACTCATTAAAAGTATTAAAGTTTTGATATGTTATTAGGTCCATGTGTAACATCATTGATACCTATATTTTCTTTTACCACATCGATGACCACATATAATATATATTTTGATCCATTATCATGTGATTCTAGTTCTGGAACATCCCTATTCATTTATTCATTTCTATGTGGTTTTTTCGTGATGGATTAAATTGAAGTTTTAGTGGATAAATTTATGCAAAGTTGTTTTATTCAATCTAGAAACACATGATAGTTTGTTGATATTAATGTGTGGTTATGCATAGGGGTGAGATTCGGTCGGTTTTTCGGGTTAGGCGGTTCGGTTTATTCGTTTTTTTTGGTCACTGAATAGCACTTTCAATTAAACCGTTAACCGAACCGAAACCATATAACCCAAACCTGAATTCGTATACGATTTTCCGTTCAGACGGGTTTTTGGTTAAAACCAATTAATGCTCTCCCCTAGTCGTGTATCATAACTTTTGTTAAGATTTACATATATAGTTCCAAAATACATGCCATGGGCATGTGAAGCTCAGCCTAGCTGGGTGGATGCACCCGGGTTATATACCCATGTGGTGGGAGGTCTGGAGTTCGACTCCGACTAACCCCATGTGGGGGATTTTCCTGGAAGGCGAATTAAGTGGAGGGGAAAGGCCTTTGCGCCTTAGGTAATCGCCAACCGCCCTGGGTTGCGGGGCTGATTACCCTCAGGTGAAACCATATCTATTCGCTGGTTCCAAAAAAAAAAAATACTTGCCATGGAATTTTAACTATTTATGCTAATTACGTTCTTTGTATTGATATCTATGAGACTAAAATGTCTCATCGATTGATTTATTCGGGTTGCGGCACATTTAATTTTTTTTTTTGGGTTTGTTAATAAATTTCAGTTATGACATTTATTTAGTAGTAAATTATTGACACAATATATCGCGAAAGCGGTCTCTTTTGTGAAAATTAATTTACAAAGAATTTAAATTTTACGGTTTATGTGTTTGTCAATGCGGGTATTAATTGACCCAAAGGTTGGTTAATATTTGGTCGGATAAACACATTGTGGTGGTAAACATGTGACAATTATTTGGTTTCATGTGATTTATAAGTCAATCCAAAGAGGGGCTTATTGATCGACATAATTTATTGTCAATGTTTTATCACTATAAAACAAGATATCAGTTGCAAGTTAATATTACTGTCCAAAGACTTGATATTAATGTTGTGTTGATATTGTTGGATTAGGTATCTAAGCCATGACTAATAATTAGTATTTATCTAATTAATAGTAGCATAGTTGATAGTGCTTTATTTTTACAATAAAACACTGGTTTAAAAGACCGTTTTTATAACAAAAAGACACTCAGAAACACAAGAAAACTTTCTTTTTTTGCAACGCGAAAGAACTCAAGAATTGCCTTAAAACATGCAAATTGCTTCTTTACAACATATATAGTTCAGACAGACCCGTCTAACCTACCTCGTCTGTTAACCGAATAGATAACAATTCAAATAAGAATGCATGTTTTCATAACATTCAGGCAAAAGGTCACTTTCCAAACGGCAGCTCCTGATGCACACCACAGACTCCCAAAAGTCTGGCGGTGATAATAGATCTACTGTCGGGTCATCACTAGCCCAAACCAACCATTTGTTTTCATATGGAAAACATCTCACAAATCACGGGGAAAGCCTATCATGATATCATTATTCTCTCACAAGAATTATGATTAATCTGTCTTTAGTCCCCAGACATCCTCACTCAATTGCAAGCCAACGAGAGAATATCTCATTTATTCATACACTGCACATCATGGCCCACTGCTGCAACATACAAATCTGCCAGAACTATGGTATCAACCATAGGAAATCCTGATAAGCTCAACATCAAAACAGGCTTATATTAACAGGTGGCTAAACATGAATTACGATTCATGTTTAACTTGAACATAGTTCTTCGGAGCTGCTGGTGTGAGGAAACACGAGGGATTTGTGTGCTAACTTTTATGGCTTTATTTCAGGAACAGGAATGGCAAAAGAAACAAAATCCGTTTTAGACTAAAAATCATTGTGAAAGTACTGAAAAGAAGAAGGAATCACGAAACAAGTAACTCTGAGAAACAACCAACCCCGAGGAAGTTATACTACGAACCGAAGAGCAAAACACAAAGAATTCACCCATTCTACAGCAATCGCGACGCGAACACACCCTGTGTCGCGACGCGAAGGCTAAGACGCGAAGACACCATCTCTCAATCGCGAGCAAACCAACAAGACGCACTGAACGGACAAATGGCCGACAAAAGTAGCACCAGGCCGCACCCTCGCGACGCGACGGTACCCTTGGTCGCGACGCGAACACTGAAGACCAGGAACTATAAATAGATGTCTTCTATGAACGTTTTGATACACCATTTTACACAACAACACTCCAATACTCCAAATCAGATGCAACATCTCGAATTCTCTCTTAGTTAGTTGTCTAGAACCTATAAATTCTCTGTTTCGGTGGTAATTCTTGTAGTTTGTTTAGAAAAATTGAAACGTTAAGAGTACCAAGCGACATGTCAAGGAACGCCAAGGCTATCGCCAAGATCAGCAACCGAATGGAAGGCTAATCTCTCCAGATTACTTCCGGTAATGTTATCATACCTTTAGTGTAACATGTTTTTACTTTGATTCCGAACAAATGTTTACTATTGTAACTATTAAAACTCTCATATCGTTGGAATACAATTAGTGAATCATTTGTGTTTACTTATATTTGTTATCTTATCTTCAGGACATCGTATTATCAATTTATTATTCGTGCCTACCTCACTTAAATGAAGAGTTAAGACGAATAATCGATTAATATACTTTGTGCCCAATTGATATGATAATAAGTCCTAATGTTACTATTACTAAGATAAAACATAATATTGTCAAATCATTGTTTGTACATAGTCTAATGATATTGTTAGATAAAGACAAATAATCGACTCAACATGTTATGTATTTATCCATTTAATAGCAATTGTTAGTAAACTATAATTATGTCAAAATAATTATATCGGAATCATTATAGTAAAACATGTGAATCTAATCCATGATGACTAAACCGGAAGTAATTCTTTCTCTATTTCAAGTTATTATCAATATCTGAACATTATTGCAATCACAATCAGTATTTATTCAAACAACTTGTTTAAAGATTAACCACTAAATCCCTGTGGACTCGACCCCGCTTGCCCTATCTACGTAGTAATAGTGGGTTATAAATTGTTTTTGACGCGTGTGACGATAGCGTTGTCAAAATGGCGCCGTTGCCGGGGATTATGTGCGCTTAATTTCTAAAGAGTTGTTTAAAAATAATTTTTTTTGTGCAAACTCACTTGTTTATGCATACAAGACATAGCAGCAACAATTCACCATTGTTATTTAATCCGAAGCCTGAAAGAACTATTAGAAATAGTTGAATCGCAAGACGTTTATTTGGAACAATGAATCTGGACGAAGTGTTAGTAGAAGATGTCCCCGATGAATCACACATACAACCTCCACCAATTGGTCCTCATAATCCCATACCACAAGCACATCCACCAAATCCTCCATAATTTCGAAACAATGGAAATAATGGTGGATATCAAGGAGACAACACCAACAATTGGAACGGCACAAATCGACACAATGGTGGCTTTCATGAAGGTAATCAATTCCAATTTCATCCTCGTTACTTTGATCAACCCAATAGACACTCTGTAGCATCTCACTTTCAACCAGGAGATTATGACGATCCTTCACCTATAATATTTCTACATGGAAATGAACATATTGTAGTGATTAGACCACAATTAATTGGAGTAATTCCAATTTTTCGCGGTTATAAAAATGAGGATCCTTATAATCACCTGTATGAATTTTCTGCAATCGCTAACGCAAACACACCGAGGGAAACTAATAGAGATACTTTTAAATTACATTTATTTCCGTTCACTCTAAAAGAAAAGTCAAAATATTGGTTTACATCACTTGCTCCTGGAAGTATTAATACTTGGGATCAATTGAAAACCAATTTTTTACAAGAATTTTACCCAGCAAGTAAAACAACGGAAATAAGAAAGGCAATACAAGATTTTTCTCAAAAACCCAATGAAGAATTTCATGATGCCTTTGATCGTCTTAAGGAATTACTACGATCTTGTCCTCATCATGAATTTCCTCGTTGGCAACTTGTAAGATATTTCTTTGATGGAGTGGATAACACAAATCAATCCATGATAAATGCTGCCTCAAGTGGAACGTTTATGTTGCAAGATAGTGAAAATGCTTGAAGATTTTTAGAACAATTGAGTAATGGTTCAAAAGCTAATTACTCAACAAAAAAACAAGAAAACCTAAATCAAACTGTTGCAACAATAGCATTAGATAAAACATGGAAAAATGGAGTGAAATCTGATATCATGTCATTAAGCAAAAAGGTTGACTTATTGCTTACAAGCCTTGGAAAAGAAAAAGGTGCTAATGTGTTGCAGGGACAAAAGTCATGTGCAAATTGTGGAAACACTGGACACATTGCACACAATTGTACAAAAACTCATGAAGAAATCAACCACTTAAATGGATATGGTCAATTTCATAACACACAAAGACCATTCAGACCCAACAATCAAGGAAATTTTCACAATAGCAACCAAAGAGGACCACATCAAAACCAACAAAGAACATTTCAACCCAGTCACCATGGAAGAGAAGGAAGTTCAGCCAGAAAAGAACCAGAAACAGAAGGAACGAAGTTAGACAAGATAATGGAATTTATCACACAGACATATCAGAAAACAGATACCAACACCAAAACAATTGCAGCTATGGAAAAACAAATAGCTCAGCTAGCTGAACAACTTGGAAAACGAGAAGAAGGAAAGTTTCCAAGCAACACCACTGTGAATCCTTCTCACAGTCAAAGACCAGGGAAGGAACATCAAGTCAATAAAGTAATCACCTTAAGAAGCGGAAAGAAGATCAACAATCAGGTAAGTTCTCTTCCCAACCCAATTTTAGAAGAAGAAAGTGATACTGAGGAAATTTACAATGAGAAAGAGAAACTAGAAAAACTATTAAAAGAAAAGGAATTGAAAAATGAACAACAAAATAACATCGCACCGTATCCTTCAACCCTTGAACCATCGACCTCTAAAGACAAAAAAGGAACTAAGTCGGAAGACATGTGGGAAATCTTTTCCCAAGTCAAAATAAACATTTCCTTAGTCAAATTAATCAAAGAAGTCCCTTCGTACGCGAAATTTCTGAAAGATTTGTGCATTCAGAAAAGAAAATTGACATCGCGTCTTCCCAATAAACTAGACTTGACGGAACATGCAAGTTCCATAGTCTCCAATTCTCTTCCTCCCAAACTCAAAGACCCAGGAGCACCTTTAATTTCTGTTACTTTGGGTAACATTAACATAAAAAAGGCACTCTTAGATCTTGGAGCAAGTGTTAACATTCTTCCTGGAAATCTGTTTGATCAATATGAACTAGGCAATCTAGAACATACTGATATTATTTTACAACTTGCTGATAAATCCACAAAAATTCCAAGTGGAATGTTAACAGATGTTATAATCAAGGTAGATGACTTCTATTATCCAGTTGACTTTCTAGTACTTGACACTGAGCATACCTATAAAGAAAGTCAAGCTTCAATTATTTTGGGACGACCATTTTTGGCAACAACAAATGCCCAAATTAATTGTAGAACGGGAGCGATGGACATAACTTTTGGAAACAGGAAACTTCGATTAAATGTCTTTAGCACATAATAACTCACCAACTGAACACGAGTGTTATCAAGTTGATGTAGTTGATGACTTAGTGCATCAAGTTACACCAACCATCTTACATTCTGACAAATTGGAAAGTTTTCTTACTAACACCAGGGTTGAGGATATAGAAACAAAGGAGGTATACATGATGGAAGAAGTGTTCCAAAGTCAAACACAGCAAGGGAGAATACCATGGATTCCACAAGTTGATAAATTACCCACAAGCTTTTTTGAACCATTAAAATCATCTTTTGAAGTACCACCGATTTTGGAAGTAAAAACTTTACCAACCCATTTGAAATACTCATTTTTGGGAGCTAACAAAACTTTGCCTGTAATCATTTTTGCTGATTTGACAGGTGAGCAAGAAGAAACGCTGTTAGAAGTTTTGGTAAAGTACAAGGAAGCTATTGGATGGACAATAGCAGATCTAAAAGGGATAAGTCCAGCAACATGTATGCACAGAATTATTACCGAAGAAGGACTAAAACCATCCCGAGAAACACAGAGACGACTGAACCCAAATCTCCGAGAAGTGGTTAAGAAAGAAGTACTCAAATGGTTGGATGCTGGCATCATTTACCCAATATCCGATAGCGATTGGGTAAGTCCAACCCAAACAGTACCCAAGAAATCAGGAATCACGGTGGTGGAAACAGAAGATGGAGAAAAGATGACAACTAGACCAATCACAGGATGGAGAGTTTGCATTGACTATCGCAAGTTGAATGCTGCAACATCAAAAGATCATTTTCCACTTCCATTTATAGATCAAATAGTCGAAAAATTATCTGGAAAGAAATTTTATTGCTTTTTAGACGGATACTCGGGATACAATCAAATTGCTATCCATCCCGAGGATCAGGCTAAAAAAACATTTACTTGTCCCTATGGCACCTTCGCATTCCAAAGAATGCCATTTGGATTATGTAATGCTCCCGCCACATTTCAACGTTGCATGATGGCTATCTTTTCTGATATGGTGGGAGAATCACTAGAAATATTTATGGATGATTTTTCGATATTTGGCTCTTATTTTGAAATATGTTTAACACAGTTGGAAAAGGTGTTAAAAACATGCACGGAGTCTAATCTGATTTTAAGCTGGGAAAAGAGTCATTTTATGGTCAAGGAAGGAATTGTACTTGGGCATGTCATTTCAGAACGCGGTTTTGAAGTTGACAGAGCCAAAGTACAAATCATTTCCACACTTCCCCCACCAAGCTCGGTAAAAGGTATTCGTTCCTTTCTTAGACATGCCGGATTTTACCGAAGATTCATCAAAGATTTTAGCACCATTTCCAAACCACTATGCAAACTGTTATTAAAAGATGCACCATTTGTCTTTGATAACGCATGCCAAGAAGCATTCACAATTTTGAAAAATAAATTAACTGAAGCACCAATTTTACAAGCACCTAATTGGCTTCTTTCGTTTGAAATAATGTGTGATGCTAGTGACTATGTTGTAGGAGCAGTATTGGGTCAGAGAGTGGAAAAGAAACCGGTTGTCATTTGCTATTCAAGCAAAACTTTCTCTGAGGCACAACTTAATTACACCACCACCGAGAAGGAACTTTTGGCGGTTGTTTACGCTTTAGATAAATTTAGATCTTACATCTGGGGATCTAAAGTTATTTTGTACACAGATCATAGTGCCATCCGCCATCTGATGGAAAACAAAGATAAACCACGGCTCATTCGGTGGGTTCTTTTGTTGAAGGAATCTGATCTAGAGATAAGAGATAAGAAAGGATCCAAAAATGTGGTAGCTGATCACCTCTTTAGAATCAAAACTGACGAAATTCCAGGGGAAAATATACGGGAGGATTTCCCTGATGAGCAGCTGTTTTCTATTCAGAGATTACCATGGTTTGCTAATCTTGTGAACTATTTTGTAACAGGAAAAACACCACAACACTGGACAACTCAACAAAAGAGATACTTTTTCTCTCAAACCAAGCAATATCTGTAGGAAGATCCAGACCTGTTCAAAATAGGAGCAGATCAAGTCATCAGAAGATGTGTGCCAGACACTGAACAGACGGACATTCTCTGTCACTGTCACTCATACGCATGTGGAGGACATTTCAGTGCCAAAAAGACTAGGCATCGAGTTCTTCAAAGCGGTTTTTTCTGGCCCTCTTTATTTAAAGATGCTTACACGTATGTTAAGGCTTGTGACAGATGTCAACAGATGGGAGGGATATCAAGACGATGCATGATGCCAATGTCCCCAATATTAATTGTCGAAATCTTTGATGTTTGGGGCATTGATTTCATGGGTCCATTCCCCACATCATTTGGGAATTTATATATTTTGTTGGCAGTTGACTACGTGTCAAAATGGGTTGAAGCTGAAGCTACCCGAACAAACGACCACAGTGTCGTGTGCAAATTTGTGAAAAAGAATATTTTCTCAAGGCATGGAATCCCTCGAACCATCATAAGTGACGGGGGTTCCCACTTTAAAAACAGGCATTTTTCAAAAGTTTTAAAACATTATGGCGTTACCCACAAAATTGGTACCCCATATCATCCACAGACAAGCTGAGGTTTCTAATCGAGAAATCAAAAGAATTTTAGAAAAAACAGTCAGACCAGACCGAAAAGGCTGGTCAATTCGATTAGATGATGCCTTATGGGCCTATCGGACAGCATACAAAACCCCCATTGGAATGTCCCCATATAGACTTGTGTATGGCAAACCATGTCATCTGCCTGTGGAAATAGAACACCGTGCCATGTGGGCAATTAAAAGTGCTGATATCAATTTGACTGATGCAGGTGAAGAAAGAAAGTTACAATTATCGGAACTAGAAGAGATAAGGAGAGAAGCGTATGAAAGCGCAAAAATTTATAAGGAAAAGACAAAAGACTTTCATGATCGCCATATTGTCCGAAAACAGTTCCAAAAAGGACAATTGGTGTGGTTATTTGACTCACGCCTCAACCTCTTTCCAGGAAAATTAAAAAGTAAATGGACTGGCCCATACATTGTAACTGATGTTGCACTACACGGTGCAATAGAAATCCAAGCAGAGAAAGGAGGAGAACCGTTCAAAGTCAATGGACAACGGTTAAAGCCTTACGTTCAAATGGTAGATAACTCAAAAGTAGTTTTTGAAAAAATTGCTTTAACTAACCCACAAATCTGACCATTTGAACATAAGGCACTGCGTCCGGCTGAAGACGTTAAACTTAGCGCTTTTTGGGAGGCAACCCGAGAACTTTGTGGGTGTGTTCACTGCAAACCCTCATTACACTTATGCAAAGCATAAGTGTGTAGTGTGTTAATTTATTTGTTTCTTGTATCGTTTTATTCCTAAAAACATAAAAACATAAAAAAAAATATTGTGTTTATTAAATATAAGGACATACAGGTAAAAAAGAGGAGTAAACATGAAGTTTTAACAACAAAAAAATAGCCTCTGAAGACCCCTCGCGACGCCACGGACAATTTTCGCGACCGCAAGACAAAAAAAAACGCGTCCAGGATAACCAGGATTTTTATACCTCGCAACGCGACCACGACCTTTGTCGCGACGCGAAGGAGCGTGAACAGGTAAAAAAAACCCTAGTCTCTTTCATCCGCCGTTTTTCACTCCAAACCACCTCTCGCGTTTCTCTCTTGCGGCCAAGTCAAAAGTCCAACCAAAAACTCGATTTTTTTCGAAATTTTCTTGTGCAAATCTTCATACAAGGTACGTGTAACAATCCTCTACTCTCGATTAGTGATTCTACATGCAAAAACAAGACAAAATCTTGTTAATTCGGCCTTAAACCCAAAGGGTGAAATCGGATAGGGTAAAATGATGTTATTTGCTTGAATTGATACCCATACATGTTAGATTTAGCACTTAGGAACCCTTATGACTTAATACATTAAGTTGAAACCGGCTTAAATGAAGAAATTTGGCTGTCACGACAAACCGATCGCCGGTCGCGACCGCGACATACCCTTCCTCGCGCCGCGAGGGTTGAATTTGAACTCGACGCGACCATGTCGCGAACACTGTACAGGAAACCAATTTTTTTGTTCATTTTTGCTATTTCCTCTCGTGTAAACCCTATTAATGACTTGAAAAATTGCAGATATGGCTGCACGAAGGGAACAAAGACAACGGGCGGTACAAAGGGACAATCTCCCTACACATACATGGCTACAGTTTCCACAGACTCTTCCTGCCGCCAGGAAGAATTTATATGAGGCAAATTTAGAGAAGCTAAGCTGAATAGACATTGAGGTGGCTCCAATACTTGATTGGAATTTTGCAAACAACATTGGGATAACAGCAGAGCTTGATCAGTACTTGATCAAGACAGATGGCACGTATACTTGCCACGCATGGAAAAATCTGCTTCAGATCCGAGAGCCCAACTATAAAGAAATGATGCTGGAATTCTTTTCTACTATATCCTTCGATCCTACTGAGGAGGATTTGTTTCAGCTCTCCGCCATTTCCTTCCGAGTTGGAGGGGTAAGCAGGCAATGCAGTGTAGTGGAGCTTGGATGGAGATTGGGTCTTTACCCACATGGTGACGCCCGCACACCTGCATTTAGACACTACTTGTCTCAGTGTCTTACCGGACCTACTCAGGATTTCAGCGCCACCAACTTTTGGGGAGAAATCGCTATTACTATGTATTTTCCAGAGACTGCAGTGGAGAGTGCGATCCGCTCTCCCATTCACCGGTTATTACACAGACTCGTTGCCACCTCCGTTAATCAACGGAAGGGCTGTGAGAAAGTCCCAGGTGTAGATCTCTTTTATTTATGGTGCCTCTTGACACCTGGGAGGCACTGCAACCTTCCATATTCACTGGCATTTTTCTTGGCCCGAAAGGCCACAGGGTCAGGTCCACTAGCCCCATCTGCAGTGGCCATTTGGTCACACGCCTGGCCCGATCATATAACATATTATCATTGCCAGAGATTCGAGGCATGTTCCAGAGCGACCCCAGAGACATAGGGCGCAGCTACTTGGAGACTATGAGAGTGGTCAGACAGTCAGACGAACCCGGAGGATACGAGATTGACGAGCCAGACCAGGCTCCAGAGGATGAGCTGGCACCCGATGATGCTCATGCGCCACCCGCACCCCCTCGGCGACGCCAACGCCAACGCCAGAGATCCCCGATCCAGCCATAGGAGCCTGAGCCCGAAATGAATATCGGGACACTTTATCAGCAGATGCAGGCCTGGCACCTGGAGAGTCAGACACATGAGTCAGACAAAGTATAGACAGATGCAGGATTGGCACCTGGCCAATCAAGTACAGCACCAGTGGATGGCTGATTCGATGACTGACTTCTTCGGACAGCAGGGATTTCAGCCTAGATATCCATATCCAGGTATCGTCCTGCCCGTACCTGATTGGTACACTGCGCGATATCCCCCGAGGGATGGGGCTGGCCCATCAGGCACGCAGTTTGACCACGACGATGATGATGAGTGATTATCTTCTTTTGTTTAAATTTGTGTGTTTAAATACTGCATGGTGTGACTTTGAATATTGCACTGAAGTTTATTTCTTTTGTACAGAATGACGGTTTGTTTGTTTTGTTGATTATATTGCAGAAGGTGATTTAACATGCTGGCAGTAAGTTCACCACCAGACATATCGATTGTTCTCACCAAGATATTTTCTAAAAAAAATAAAAAAAAATAATTTAAAAATGAAAATTTCTCTAAAAAGAAGCCATTTTTGAAAAACTCAACTTTGCTTGAGGACAAGCAAACCTCAAGTGTGCAGTATTGTGATAGTGCTTTATTTTTACAATAAAACACTGGTTTAAAATACTGTTTTTATAACAAAAAGACACTCAGAAACACAAGAAAACCTTCTTTTCTTTCATCGCGAAAGAACTCAAGAATTGTCTTAAAACATGCAAATTGCTTCTTTACAACATATATGGTTCAGACAGACCCGTCTAAACTACCTCATCTGTTAACCGAATAGATAACAATTCAAATAAGAATGCATGTTTTCATAACATTCAGGCAAAAGCTCACTTTCCAAACGGCAGCTCCTGATGCACACCACAGACTCCTAAAAGTCTGGCTGTGATAATAGATTTACTGTCGGGTCATCACTAGCCCAAACCAGCCATTTGTTTTCATATGGAAAACATCTCACAAATCACGGGGAAAGCCTATCATGATATCATTATTCTCTCAAAAGAATTATGATTAATCTGTCTTTAGTCCCCAGACATCCTCACTCAATTGCAAGCCAACGAGAGAATATCTCATTTATTCATACACTGCACATCATGGCCCACTGCTGTGTTGCAGATACAAATCTGCCAGAACTATGGTATCAACCATAGGAAATCCTGATAAGCTCAACATCAAAACAGGCTTATATTAACAGGTGGCTAAACATGAATTACGATTCATGTTTACCTTGAACAGAGTTCTCCGGAGCTGCTGGTGTGAGGAAACACGAGGGATTTGTGTGCTAACTTTTATGGCTTTATTTCAGGAACAGGAATGGCAAAAGAAACAAAATCCGTTTTAGACTAAAAATCATCGTGAAAGTACTGAAAAGAAGAAGGAATCCAGAAACAAGTAACTCTGAGAAACAACCAACCCCGAGGAAGTTATACTACAAACCGAAGAGCAAAACACAAAGAATTCACCCATTCAACAGCAATCGCGACGCGAACACACCTTGTGTCGCGACGCGAAGGCTAGGACATGAAGACACCATCTCTCGATCGCGAGCAAACCAACAAGACGCACTGAACGGACAAATGGCCGACAAAAGTAGCACCAGGCCGCACCCTCGCGACGTGACGGTACCCTTGGTCGCGACGCGAACACTGAAGACCAGGAACTATAAATAGATGTCTTCTATGAATGTTTAGATACACCATTTTACACAACAACACTCCAATACTCCAAATCAGATGCAACATCTCGAATTCTCTCTTAGTTAGTTGTCTAGAACCTATAAATTCTCTGTTTCGGTGGTAATTCTTGTAGTTTGTTTAGAAAAATTGAAACGTTAAGAGTACCAAGCGACATGTCAAGGAACGCCAAGGCTATCGCCAAGATCAGCAACCGAATGGAAGGCTAATCTCTCTAGATTACTTCCGGTAATGTTATCATACCTTTAGTGTAACATGTTTTTGCTTTGATTCCGAACAAATGTTTACTATTGTAACTATTAAAACTCTCATATCGTTGGAATACAATTAGTGAATCATTTGTGTTTACTTATATTTGTTATCTTATCTTCAAGACATCGTATTATCAATTTATTATTCGTGCCTACCTCACTTAAATGAAGAGTTAAGACGAATAATCGATTAATATACTTTGTGCCCAATTGATATGATAATAAGTCCTAATGTTACTATTACTAAGACAAAACATAATATTGTCAAATCATTGTTTGTACCTAGTCTAATGATATTGTTAGATAAAGACAAATAATCGACTCAACATGTTATGTATTTATCCATTTAATAGCAATTGTTAGTAAACTATAATTATGTCAAAATAATTATATCAGAATCATTATAGTAAAACATGTGAATCTAATCTATGATGACTAAACCGGAAGTAATTCTTTCTCTATTTCAAGTTATTATCAATATCTCAACATTATTGCAATCACAATCAGTATTTATTCAAACAACTTGTTTAAAGATTAACCACTAAATCCCTGTGGACTCGACCCCGCTTGCCCTATCTACGTAGTAATAGTGGGTTATAAATTGTTTTTGACCCGTGTGACGATAGCGTTGTCAATAGTCCATTTGGGTTGCCCTCATAGTTGGAGGATTGGCAGAAAGTCCGGTAGAGAGAAATATTGATTTATTATGTGATTAATAAATCAATAGAAATTAAATAAATAGTTTATTAATATATTTAAGTGATAATATATTAATTAGAAATTATAATAATTAATTAAAAAATTTTCTGGAATTAATTGGAATTAATTTGGTGGTTAAATTAATTAATTAAAGGTGCAGGGACTAAAACCGTAATTATTCAATAGTTGAGTAAGTGACAGTTTGAGTGAGTGAGTGACCAGCGAAATTATATATGGAAACATATATATTTTCGATTTTAATAAGTAAGATAAAAGGATTTGAATTAATAAGATAATAGTTTATCTTGATTTGAAATCAAAAGGTTTATCTGGTCATCTGCTTGGAGCCTATAAATAGGGAGGCTCACAAACCCTAAACCCACGAATTTTGTACTCTCTCTGAAGGAATTTTTCGGCCAAGCTCCAAGCTAGGGTGTGACTGCATTTGAGGCAAGAGGTTTCTGTTGCTTTGCTTCCAAGAAACACTAAAAGGTTGATTTTTCTTATTCCTTTTTTCTTTTAGTTTATTTTCTGTGGCCTTTAGGGTATGTTATATTTTTAATTAGAAGAAAACATAGATCTTTATAGGTTGCATGTGAACTTATGTTATTTTAGTTCATAGTTGCAGAAAACCTTTCAGTGGTATCAGAGCTTTTTGGTTGTTTTCTTATTAAATTGCTATAACTGTAATCTCTAAAATTAGGGTTTAATGTTTCTAAACCCTAATTAGGCCAAATCGACTTTTAGGGTTAGGGTTTGAAAAACCCTAACCCCTCCCCTATAGTTGGCGATTTTCTATTAGGGTTTTAGAAGGTATTCTATTTTTGGAAACTTTAATTGTTTCAATGGATAAACCTTAAACCCTTATCCTAAAAATCGAAAATTAGGGGATATGGATAGGTTTAAATTAATTTGATTATTTTGTGATACCTATCTATGAATTAATTAATTTAATTATTTGTTTAATTAAAAGATAATTAAAGGATTTAATTTAATTTGAATTTAATTGTTTAAATTGGCGAAAAAAATTAAAGGTTAAATTCTAAAATATTTTAAAAGGTTTAAAATATCATATTTAATTAATTTAATTAATTGGTTAATTAGAAGATAATTAAAATCGATTTTAAAGGGTTTAATTTAATTTAAAATTTAATAGTTTAAATTCCAATAAATTAAAAGATAAACCATAAACAATTTTTTAAAGGTTTAAAAAATTACATCTTATATATATTATAATTAGGGAGTTATTATTATATGTATAAGATTAAAATGGTTAGTCAAATCAATAGTAGGCCTCATTCACGAAGCTGATTTATAAAGTGGGTATAAGAAGACTGCCTACAAAATGGCAGTCTAATAGGTGTCCACTCTCACCCACCGCTCGCCTTATCAGTGGAGAGTCGTTAGCCGAACGGGTTTGATAGGAGTCATAGGACCAACCTAATCTCATTAAAAGTATAATGTTATTAATGAAAGTACTAGAACATCTTTAACAAAAAAAATCCCAATTCTAGTTACTTTAGGAAAAATGTGAATAGATGCTAACCCATGAAATTGCACATTACACTTTATGAAACATTAGTGGAGCGTGTGTGGTTTACTGGCACACTAATAGGGGTTCATAAAGAGTGGTAATGGGTTTCTTAAGATTTACCATTGTTGATGGAGCGCGTGTGGTTAACCGGCACATCAATTAGAGATGATAAATGACATTGAGAGTACCAAGCTAATTTGCATGGTTATTTACATCCAGTTTGTGATCCTCGACATCCCAGTCACAAACAGTGGAGCACATCCGAGATTAAACATGCCACTAAAAAGTTCAATGAATCTCAATAGATCTAGGAATTTCATAGGATGAAATTGATAAATGTTTATCTACCTTAATGACCAATATATTGTGATTACGACATCCCTCTTCACACCATAGTTGGGGTATTTTGGATCCTAGCCTTATTAAATAACATATTGGGTAATTATTTAAAAGGATCAATTAAACTAATAAATTCTGTTTATTTTATAGATGTCTAGTGTCAATTCTCCTCCTTCTCCTCCTTCACCCATTTCTGAAAGCATCAGAATGCACCTGCCAAATATGGAAAGGCTGACTGGCCTGAATTATAAGGTATGGCTTCATAAATAGAGAATAGTTCTTTGTTTTGCTGGCAAGCCATATCTGACTGAGTGTCCGCTCCCCAAAGCATGACATCACACAGTAGCTTGTGATGAGCATGACTCCTTGATTGTTAAGTCAAGGAAAGTTCGTTGCCTAATACTATTGATCATTGACCCCGAGTTCCGCAGGAATTTAGAATTCCTGGGGTCAGATAAGTTAACACAACTAGTTGTGGAAAAGTTCCATGAACTGGTTGAGAAAGGACGAGCTAAGATCCTCAAAGAGTTTGAAGTGTACAGGAAGTAGCACCAGTTCATATGTTCTCAAGACTGAGAGACACATAGGTGAACTGTATAAATTTGGTCCCCTTTTGATCGGGAGTTAAAGCATTAGCTCGACTCGCTGATCCGTTCATCCTGATATACAGGAAGGGAAACCAGATAAGACAATCGTGGATATGCATTCAATGTTGACTCTGTATGAGTCATTCATAGAGAAGCATAGTTCCATTTGATTCAGCTGCTTCTGTATTGAGTCCAGCAATAGGACACATCAAGAGATGATCCATATCATCTGGATCGGATCCTCGATGTTTCAAATTGGGAATCTACAGGGTGGGACACAGTCACGGAAAGATTGGAAAATGCTCCGAAGCCGAACAGTTTGGCAACTCAGGAATATCTTAAAACTCAGAAACCCTGATCCTTAATTCCTTGATACAGGAGGTGTTTCTCACATTTGCTCTGTATGCATAGACTCTGTAGGATGTGGGATATTGTTGCATAGGAGCATATTCAGACTGGATCCGAAGCTCATGCAGTTTTAGAGTTTAGTTAGATATTAAAATCATGATATTAGCTTATTAGATGCATATGACATTATTTATCATATAATACATTGTTCAAGGATTTTATTTTAATAAAATTGTCAATTTTCTTTTAACACATGTTGTTTGAAATATCCTTGAAATGTTGTATGATTGTGTTGAATGCATGATTAGTAATAACTTGAATATTGATACATCCAAAGTGTTTGGATTTAGGAATTATGTCCCTTATGATTGTTAAGACAAATGTTGTAAGAATCAATTCAACCAAAGGTCCAGTTGGACAGGACTTTGGAATCATTTGACTTAAAGTCAGATGATGATTAAGTTCTTTATAAAGCACATGTGGCAAGAAATGAATCACCCAAAGATCCAGAGGATAGGATTTTGGAATCAGTTGACTTAGAGTCAGCTGAAGATTGCAAGTCTTGAGCAAAGGTAACAAAGTCATAAGTTTACATAGACATGTAAAGGACATTGAGATTAAGAACAACAATCACACCTGTTGCCAGAATCTTGATATAGAGCACAATTGTTTGTACTTCTTGATATTCATCATTCAGTATGACGAATTAACTTGGCTTATTGGATAAGCGATTGAATTGAAACCTTGAACAGTTCAAGGACTTCAAAGGAAGTACAAGATCCGTAGAACCTGAGTGACAGCATAAACTGGGAAAATGTTTCACAGTTCACTCTCTTCCGAGAACATTAATAAGTTATAATGTGTTTTAGGGAAGATGATGGAGCATTGGTCGAAACAATTCGATCCTCGACGTATGAGATACATTGTCAATTAGTTTCCAATAAATTGAATTCTAAACCAGTCAGACCATATTCCGACCACATTCTAGACTAAGTAGGCTTTGCTGAAATGTGTAGCCAGGATTATCCCACTTGCACATAGAGAGTCCAGGGTCTTGTAGTGTTCGTCTGAACCTCATGACTAGCCTGAACCTGATCAGCAATGTCGTTTCACTGGCTATCCCGCTGTACCTATAAAATAAGAGCTCTTTTAGAAAGAACTCATGTTCTAAAGAAATAGTGGGAGTTGGGACAGTCCTGAATGAGTTCTGGATTAGCCAAGTGAAAGAACCTTTAGTCATCACTAGGCTTGGAGCAGAAATCAAATTTCTGTTTTAATACTGACATAATCTTCTCTTGACCAGTAGTTTTGATCACCATCATAAGTAGTTATGATCAGGGTGACATGCCGATTGGTGGTAAAACACTAAAGTTGGTACGGATTTATAATCCGATTACTTGGAAGCATTGGTGAGCCCGGTTGCTGCCAAACAAGAGAACCTTAGGGCGAGACACAGTCTATGTGAAATTTTGATTGATTTTACACCTGGTCTAAAAACCAGTGGGAGTAACTGAATCATCAAAAGAAAGCAACATGGACAAATACATACCTTCATAACATTTGGTTGAGTGAGACGACACTCAGAGTCAAGTAATTGATTCTGGGAGAAGCACTCTCAATAGAAGATGAAATCCGAAAGGATACTGTATGTCACATTGTGAATCGTTAGTGGAGCGCGTGTGGTTAACCGGCACACTAATAGGGACTCACAAAGAGTGTCATAGTACAAAGGTAAATAGGCCTGGGATTTCCCCACGGGCATCTCGCAAGAAAGGATATTCAGATTCTCAAAAATATGCCAAAGGATTGGATTTTTGAGAAAGAGCTGAAAGATTTCCATTAAAATGTCAGAAAGGTTTGCATTCTCAAAATATGCCAGAAGTACTGGATTTTGTGAAATATCCATAACCGTGTCAAAGCCAGTGGGAGTGTCACTGTTATCTACTATCTCCATATGGGGTTACATACTGTTTCTTGGAAACGTCTCTTCTCATTACGAAGTGTAATGACTTGGTGTTAAGAGATGGATCGCTATGAAAGACTTAATAGAAATACAGCATACTCAGGTGGTTGTAAACGTCTATGAGATAGATCCAGACTCTGTCAAGATGATCTTGATGAGATTCAAGATGCATAGACTCAGGAAAGGGTTTCTTATCATTGCAAAGTGTGATGACTTGGCATGAAAGAAATTAAGAAGGTGCAACATAATCATGTAATTCACAGTCGTCTATTGGATAGATGAAATCGCCAGCATAGACCTAGCCATTGTAAGCATGATCTTGATAAGATTCAAGATGCATGAGAAGAGTCTCCAAAAGGAAATAGCTTTTCGAAAAACATGACACAAGGATTATAAATAATCCTTGGATTCCGAAAGGGTATGGAATAGGATTAGATCGGGTTCCATAAGTTTTGGATCGATCATAAAGTCATGAATATGTCCTGATGACTTAATGCTTAGGGCATAGTAAGTTGGATTAAGGACATTGCCTGGCTGGGAATACTGGATGGATCGTTTGAACTCAAGTGAGAATTCATTAGGAAATGATTGGGGTGAAAGTAATAGGGTTAATTTGAAAGTTTTTTCAAAGTGGTAATTATTAACGTCAGGACATGATGTTAAAGGACTTCATGGTTAAAGAATCTCGTTGGTATTCTGATGGAGCGCGTGTAGTTCACCGGCACATCACAGCACCTCGAAATAGTCTTAGGGTGCAGTCAAGTAGACTAAAGACCCCAGAACCATAGGGAGTCACAGTACACATTACCAGAATGGAGTTAGGAGAGAAATTGATAGGATAACATATTGAGATGTTATCGGATGAGCATCCGATTGGATCATCTGCAATATAGTGTATAAGTATAAGATACTTTGAAAATATAGAAAGAGTGTAAGGTTCATAAAGACATAGCTGTAAAATTAGAATTAAAAGTTTAAAAGAAATCTTGAAACCAATAATAGTTTATGACAAGATCCGACTTGGTGATTACCCAGTGGAGACTTGGTAATAAGCAAGAGTAGCTGCCAGTCAGATCTTCATGTTTCACTTTTGCATGTTTCACTTCCCGAATAATTTAATTATTCAGAAAGGTCCACAGTCGTTCATACTTTGGGAAGTAAGTATTGAATCAAGACTGTCATGAATTAGTTTGTAGACTGTCTAAGGAGTTAGACATAGCAATACGATTGTTACAACATTCATGAGTACTTAGAAATAGAGATTTGAGTATTGGATAAACCCGTGCTCAATAGATTGCTTCATGGATTACATCACGAGCAACGATTGAGACGATAATATCTTATGATCTTGAAGTGGAGAGATATGAGTTATGATTTACAAGGCAGTTGTTCATTGATAATACGAAAACGCATCGGTAACTCGATGTTATAAAACGTGTTGTTGTGAATGATTTGACTGGTAAAAGATATAAGCATATGAGTCAAAGCTTATTCGTTCCTTGACCTTGATGGGAAACAGATATCTGTAGGCCTCTCGATGATTTTGATGTTGACTAAAGTGCTGGCCAGCCTGGACTAAATTGATGTGTTCAATTAGAAGTTCTAAAGTCATAAGCATAATCTGAAATCGGGAAACAGAGTATCGGACAGAGATTGATCTCAATCCATGTCTCTTTTCTGGAAAATATCTTGTTGGACGAAGGATCATATGATCACTTATCTATGGACAGAACTGACTAGGTCAGAGTTCGGCAGCGGTTTCTAGGAAGCTACAGTTGCTAATTAATTAGAGGTTAAATTGGTAATTTTAGTCATAGACTTATCCAAGTGGGAGACTGTTGGGTTAGGTGTCTAAGCCATGACTAATAATTAGTATTTATCTAATTAATAGTAGCATAGTCCATTTGGGTTGCCCTCATAGTTGGAGGATTGGCAGAAAGTCCGGTAGAGAGAAAGATTTATTTATTATATGATTAATAAATCAATAGAAATTAAATAAATAGTTTATTAATATATTTAAGTGATAATATATTAATTAGAAACTATAATAATTAATTAGAAATTTTTCTGGAATTAATTGGAATTAATTTGGTGGTTAAATTAATTAATTAAAGGTGCAGGGACTAAAACTGTAATTATTCAATAGTTGAGTAAGTGACAGTTTGAGTGAGTAAGTGACTAGCGAAATTGTATATGGAAACATATATATTTTCGATTTTGATAAGTAGGATAAAAGGATTTGAATTAATAAGATAATAGTTTATCTTGATTTGAATTCAAAAGGTTTATCTCTAAAGGTTTATCTAGTCATCTGCTTGGAGCCTATAAATAGGGAGGCTCACAAACCCTAAACCCACAAATTTTGTACTCTCTCTGAAGGAATTTTTCGGCCAAGCTCCAAGCTAGGGTGTGACTGCATTTGAGGCAAGAGGTTTCTGTTGCTTTGCTTCCAAGAAACACTAAAAGGTTGGTTTTTCTTATTCCTTTTTCTTTTAGTTTATTTTCTGTGGCCTTTAAGGTATGTTATATGTTTAATTAGAAGAAAACTTAGATCTTTATAGGTTGCATGTGAACTTAGGTTATTTTAGTTCATAGTTGCAGAAAACCTTTCAGATATATTATGATGTTGTCATAAATTGAATTTTAAATATTATAGTGTATTAATGCGGATATTAATCGAACCAAAGGTAGATTAATATTTGGTCGAATAAACACATATGTAGCGGTAAACATATGACAATTATTCAGTTCCATGTGATTAATAAGTCAATCCAAAGAGGGGCTTATTAATGTATATGATTTATTGTCAATGTTTTATCACTAAAACAAGATATCTGTTTCAAGTTAATATTATTGTCCAAAGACTTGATATTAATGTTGTGTTGATACCTTGCAATATTGTCGAAAATTGAATTTATTGATTAAAGTTTATGGATTAATGAGCATAAAGAAGGAATATGTTATTTATGTTCTCAAAACATAAAATTTGAGTCCTGACATAATATTTGCAATATGAATGTTATTTATGCGCTTCACGGGACCATCTTTACGGAATGGAATCGAAGCATTATGTTAGTTCTCTGTTGCATGCATCTTGACAATGCAATTTGGATATAGCAACGTTCTTTGAGGATGTTGAGTTTGGGGGAGAAATAAGGTTAGAAACATTGTCATTAAGGAGCAATCTATCATGATTTATATTATTGTTTCTGTTTATGGGTGAACTTTAAGTACCTACTCATGAACTAGTAATTCATGAACAAGGACCGACAATGTTATTCAGTCCCCTATTTGTGACGAACAAACTCAACAACCTCAACTTATGAGATCCCATCTATAGTATCACGAGTTTCATCGTATCATTTTCTCGTTGGTTTTGAGATAAATGCAAAAGATGATTCGTGCATCAAAAGTATAGTGGGAGAAAATATATCTTTATGGTTTTAGACGATGATATTGAGAACAAAATGATTATACAAGAAAATGCTATATGCTCACATATAGAAAATAAGATATTTTGGAGATCATTGGGTATTCTGATTTTAATTTTACTTGATGCCAAGATAGTTACCGATCTACATCGGGCCACATTTTCCTGGTAGCAGGATGGCCTATTTCACGAAAGAGTTTTAAGCAGCCTTTGGTAACTTCTTCCACTATGGCGGCATAAGTGATAGCATGCTTTGAGGCATCATATCACTGGATATGGTTGCGGAATTTTGTCACATGGCTGCATATTATTGGTATTGAAAGACCATTAAAGTTGTATTGTGGCAATAAGTCAGCAGTGTTATATTCCAATTACAACAGAAGTTCTACTAAGTCAAAAGATATTGACATCAGGTTTCTAGTTGTTAAATAAAGAGTGCAAAACGGAAAGTTTTTTTTTAATAAAGCACATTGAGACAAACTCCATGATAGCGGATCCGCTCACGAAGGGATTACCTCCCAAGGTCTTTCACGAGCATACTACACACATGGGTGTGATAAGGATTGATGATATTTTGTTTTAGTGGGAGTTTTGCATGTTATTTTGGTGCTTTATGTTTTGTTTAAGAATAATTATAGATTTCTGTACAGAATTAAGGATTCGGTTTATTCCATAATTATTTGCACTTATTTGAAGTTTGATCTCACTTCAAACTAAATAGGGACTCAAAGGAAATCTAAATTGATTTCAAAACCACACATTTATGGTTAATCTATGTCATTTAGTCATATATGTATATGTGACCATTGATGAGTTTAGTTACGTAAATTGTAACAAAGATTGCTTTGATCCTATACTGTTGTGATTAATGGACGAGATTGTTTAAGGGTACCAATGCTATGATAACATATGTTAAAGCGCTTATATGGTTATGTATACATTTAGATATTCATGGTCCAGTGGGAGATTGTTGGATAATTATGGGACCAGTTAATATCTAAATAATATATTGTTATCATAAATTCGATATTAATAGATAATGCTATTTAAAATTGTTGATGGACTGATTTTGAATAGTAGATAAACCTTATCTAGTGTTTATCCTGTGGGTTGAGTTCCCGGTTGAATCAAACTCATCTCTATCCCTTAAATCTCTAATATTCGGTTATATCTCCATCTATATAAACACGTGATGAGTAGCAAATCAGATATACGTAAATACACAGATAAATTTGTGGGTATTATTTGCTGAGGGTTTAGAGAGAGCTTTTGAGATCAACTGGAAAACTAACCCTACACATCAGATCTGAAAAGTTCAATAGAAACATGTATGTAATATTCGTTTATTTATTTCTTTTAACTAGATTCGAGATCAAGATCTAAGGTTTTAGATCTTGATTCGGCGTTTATGTTTTGGTTATTGAAAATTACCATCAATATTGACTAGGATCGGTGGCGGAGCTACATTAGTGAGTATGGGGTGTTTAGACCCCACTTGGGTGTGAATTCCACCATATTATATATATATATATATATATATATATATATATATATATATATAATAATTTTTTTTAAATAATGTGGTCCCCCCTTTTGACTTTGATGGCACCCATTAAACTATACCAATACCACACGACTTCTTTTTGTTTCCTTAAAATAAAGATGGTCCCCTCTTTTCTCTTTTCTCCCTGCTTTCTCTTTTCTCTTTCTTTTAACCTAGCCGCTGACTGTCGGCTCCTCCATCTAAGTTCCAATTGTCAATTCTTATTTTTCATGTGATGCTTCGCCGGAAATTGCAGTGAGCAAGAGACATTTTCGCCGGAAATTGTTGTGGTCCCGTCTTTCTCTTTTGTTTCATTTCTGCCCCTGATCTTCGTCTCCAAAAACTGTAAAATACATTTTCTTTTAATTTATTTGTAGAATTGGAGTGCTGATTGTTAACTTGTGGTGGTTCTTCGCCGGATTTAACTCCGGTCACTCATTTCTGCCCCTGATCTAGTGATCTTCGCCGGATTTAATACCTATTAGAAATTCAGATTTTTCATGAAAATTAATTTATATGTTGTTTCATGTTAGAACTTAGATGGTTAGAACTTACATTGAGAAACCTGATTGTTAATTATTAGATTGATTTTAGATTATATCACTGAATTGCAGATGGTCCTCTGTCTATTTTTTTAATAACAGTTTGTTTTTTTTTTCTGTTAACAGATTAATGGAAAGATTTTTGAAAAGGCGAATATCAATTGATGGTGCATCTTCATCCCGGAATACCTCCAATGAAATTCCTCAACCTAGCTCTATTCCATCAATGTCGGTTGAAGTTGATTTGAGTGAAACTCCTTGGGATCCAGCTGATAGAAAAAAATTTTCAGATTATCATCCTAATGAAAGAGACGAAATAAGGCGAAAGTATTTGATTAGAGGACCTTATCAGCCGCGTGCTCATCAATTTCCAACAAAATTGATAGGAAATAGGTCAAGACGTTTCAATCCGGCTTGGTTTGATCAATATAGTAAATGGTTGGAGTATATTATCAAGCTTGTTATTTCATTTTAAAATTTTAATTTTTTTAGCATATTATCTATATTATCGGACCCTTCTTGACTTTTTCTCTGACTCCGCCACTGACTAGGATAGGAGGTCACCCCATGCAATGCTTATATACGCGTACAATTGTAAAAATATTGCATACGAGGGTATTAAGTCCAATTACACAAAAATGTGCATCCATGATTTGTTGGAGAAGACCAACAAAAAATGAATAAGAATTAATTAAAGTAGCCCAGCTGATAAATAATCTTTAGTAGTGTCGTCATCATCGATGTTGTAGATTATATATTCGAATAAGTTTCTTTCTTTCTTTCTCCTTTTTTGTTTGTCATGGTAAACAACACCGTGAATATTTTTGGATAACGTTACAGATTCCTGGATTGATTTTTTGAGTTGGATAAATTTTTAAAACAATGGTGCAGAGCTAAAGAAAAATTTATAAAACAATAGTGCAAATACCAATTATACATAACCGTTGAATCTAAATGTCACTTGCGCTTATATTCATTGTAATATAACTGAGTTCTCTTCAAACTAAAGCATATATCAAATTGAACTCTTATTAGATTTTTTGAGTTTTATATAAAATGATTAAAATCAATACATATAAGTAAGGCTGTTAAGCTTCACATTTTTAAGTCCCCTCCCAAGTATCCGGCAATCACAAAGTGCATCTCTTTTAATTGCATTTTTGAAGCTCTTTAGAAAACACAAAATATTGTTCAAACATATGGATACGGATTAAAATACTAAAATCATTGTCCAAGGAAATAACGTCCATTAACCAATTGTAAAATAGAAAGATTAATATAAGCAGTTATGATTTTCCGTTAACAGAAAGATTAATTTAAACAGTTACATATGTTTAGTGACTTGAATTTGAGTTCATAAGAAGAAAAGAAAATAAACAAACACAAGGAAGACTCACTAATGAAGGACCATTGTAAACAAACAGCACTTTGTGCCAGGTTTAAGAATGCCAAATGTTCAAACCTCTCCTTTTCAGGGCCAAATCTCTTTGTAGACCTGAAAATTTACTCAAATTAGTAACAAGGACCCAAACTCTGTGAATTCCCTCCAAAACCCAAACTCTGTGATTGTCGTAATTTCACAGAGCCTTACACTTCCATCAGGTTAAGGTGAGCTACAACATTACTATTAGATTATGTGTTTTTAAGTTGAGAGAGTACATTATATAATACTTCCGATTGATCTTATAATTTACATCATTTGATGTAACGATCATCTATACTTCAATTGTAACAAAGTAATAGCACCAACAAGTTGATAGAAAGTAAGTTAGAACTTCCTGATGTGCATTACTTTTAATTTCTTCATCGACTTCACGGAAATTAAACGTCAATTATTACAAATTGCGTTGTTACAAGTTACAAATTCAAAACTTCACTAAAGGATAAAGGTGCGAACCAATCAAATGGATCAAATAATATAGGAAATCAACAAAATGAATTTAAGAGATCGATAGCTAAAAACTAAGGCTTACACGGTCTCTTGAAGGACGCCCTATGATGCAACCCAATTCGAGATGGGTTAGTCTCCAAGAACGAGGGAAGAAGACAGACACTTTGGAGCAATTTTCTGATACCTTCATAATGCAAATTACAGTGCTTTAAATAATAATTGAAAGAAAAGATGATTCCTACTCTAGTGGGACGTGCAACACTACTGAACGTTGACAACTACTTTATTTGTATTCTTAAGAAAAAGGTGCATGCAAGCAACAAGTAAGGAAAATGGGAGAACTTTCGGCAACTAATTTGACCAGGCTCTAATCGAGAAGTCTGTTGGGCTTCTTTGTCACGCGTTTGGGTCTAGTGGAATTCTGGGCTGTTACGTTGGTCACATCAATGCCCCTCCCTTCGAAATTGGACTCGTCCTCGAGGCCGGTGAAATCTGGAAAACGAGCAGTCATGTCGTGGAGGTCTTCCCAAGTAGCTTCTGCAATGTCTTGATGCAACCATTTGATGAGGACTTGAGTTGTGTCGGCGGTAGTACGTCGTTGCAGGATACGCTCCGGCCTTGGTTCCATAACGGGGTTGTTGTCTAGCCATTCGACGGGAAATTCCGACGAGACTTGTTGATTATGACTTTCTTTTAGTAAAGAGACATGGAAGACTGGGTGCACACGAGATGCTACAGGCAGTTGCAGACGATAGGCCACCGGTCCAATTTTCTAGAGAATTTTGTAGGGACCAAAATAACGTTTGGAGAGCTTTTGGTTTTCTCTGGGTTGCACTGAGGTTTGGCGGTAATTGCGAAGGCGCAGATAGACTAAATCTCCAACCTGGAATTGTTTTTCGAGTCTCTTTTTGTTTGCTTGGCGGGTCATCCTGCGTTGGGTTTCCTCAAGTGCGCTTTTTAGTATCTCTAAGAGGTGTTGGTGCTCGATCAAAGAGTTGTCAATTGAAGCAGTGTGATTGGTGCCTGGTTTATAATCGTGAATAGAAGATGCATCTTGACCGTACAAAGCTTTGAAGGGTGTCATCCGGATCGACGAGTGAAAAGACGTGTTATACCAAAATTCCGCAAGGTATAGATAGCGGTGCCAGGAGCGTGGTTCATCGTGAACGAAGGCTCGGAGATAGGACTCGAGGCAACGGTTGACAACTTCGGTTTGGCCGTCGGTTTGTGGGTGGTATGCACTCGAGTGGCGAAGCTTGGTTCCCAGTTGTTTGAAAAGTTGTGTCCAGAAGTGGCTTAGGAAAAGCGGGTCTCGGTCGGAGGTAATTGAACTTGGAAGACCATGTAGCCGGTAGATGTTTGTAAGGAAGATGTTGGCTAGTGAAGTAGCGGTATAGTTAGTTGGTAGCGGGATGAAGTGGGCGAATTTGGTGAGGCGATCCACAATTACCCAAACGGCGGTCTTGCCATTGGAAGGTGGAAGGTGGGTTATGAAGTCCATGGAAATGTCTTTCCAGACTTGCGATGGGATGGGTAGAGGCTGTAGCAAGCCATATGGTTTATGGTTGATAGGTTTTGTAGCTTGGCATGTGGGGCAGCTCTTAATGAAGGAAGTAACATCTTTTTTTATATCCGGCCAATAAAAGGTTGAGAGGAGACGTCTCACAGTGGCTTGAATTCCCGAGTGTCCTCCTAGTGGCGAAGTGTGGTACTCCTGCAAAATAAGAAGACGAAGCTTGGGAACGTTAGGTATAAAAAGACGGCCTTGGATGTAAACCAAGCCGTCGTGACATGTGTGCTGTGGAAGTGAATGTGAGTTGTGCTCCAATTGGTCTATCATATTCCTGCCCTCGGAATCGTGAAGGTAGTAATTTCGGAGATCGTCTAACCACGTTGCGGTGGGTGTCGAGATGGCCATAAGAGTGGCGGGTTCGGTTCGGCTGAGGGCGTCGGCTACTCGATTTTCTTTACCCGGCTTATAATGCAATTCGAAGTCATACCCCAATAATTTTGTCAACCATTTCTGTTGTTCTGGCGTTTGGATGGTTTGAGTCAGGAGATGCTTCAAGCTGTGATGGTCAGTGTATACCCGAAATTTACGACCCAAAAGGTATTGACGCCACTTTTTAATCGCTTCGGTGATGGCGTAGAGTTCGCGAATGTATGTGGAATTTCCCTGCATTCGATCACACAACTTTTTACTGAAGAAGGAGATTGGTTTTTCTTTTTGGGATAGCACGGCGCCAATAGCCACTCCCGATGCGTCTGTCGTGAGATCAAACGGCTCCGAAAAATTAGGTAGAGCCAGTGTGACTAATTGCGACATGGCTTTCTTGAGGTCAGTGAAAGCAGTATCGGCCTTGTGATCCCAAGAGAAGGAAGGTTTTTTTAGTATGTCTATGAGGGGCGAGGCAATATGAGCGTATTTTTTTACAAAACGGCGGTAGTACCTGGTAAGGCCCAAGAAGGCGCGTAGTGTGGTACAGGAAGAAGGAGTGGGCCAGGCTTGTATTGCTGCTATCTTTTCTGGGTCGGCGCTAACACCCGATGCCGAAATAATATGCCCTAAAAAGGGTATTGAATCAGTGGTGAAGACACATTTGGACGGCTTGGCATGATATTGATTTTGCACGAGGGTATCGAACACGAATCGAAGATGGTCGTAATGATGTTGGATCGACTCGCTGTACACCAATATATCATAAAAAAACGAGAACGAATTTCTGGAGCACGGGTCTGAAGAGATCGTTCATCGCTGCCTGGAATGTGGCTGGAGCGTTTGTAAGGCCGAATGGCATAACGCGAAATTCATAGTGACCATCTATGGTTCGAAAAGCCGTTTTGTGGATGTCCGCTGGAGAGACCCGGATTTGATGATATCCGGCTCGGAGGTCGATTTTTGAAAACACTGTGGCTCCGTGGAGTTCGTCGAGTAGTTCATCCACCGTTGGAATGGGAAATTGATCGCGGATGGTGGCGGCATTCAAGGCGCGGTAATCAACGCAAAAGCGCCAAGTTCCGTCTTTTTTTGAACTAGGAGGACCGGAGAAGAGTAGGGGCTTTGGCTCGGCTGAATGACGCCATCGGCAAGCATTTCGGTAATGAGGGAGGTCATAATTTTCTTTTGGTAGTGCGGGTAGCGGTATGGTTTAACATTGATAGGTGGTGTGTGGGAAAGGAGAGGTATGTGATGATCATGGGGTCGAGGTGGTGGGAGTCCATGCGGCGGTTCGAAGAGGGTTTTGTATTGGTTGAGTAGCGAGTTGATGTGGGGGTCTGGATGTGGCGTCGGATCTGGGGTAGTATGGGGGGTTGGTTGGTGATGGTAGATTAAGGTATGGAGGGAGTCAACTGATTGTTTTCGGATGATTGAGTGAAGTGAACTAGGAGAAACAGGGGATGTGAGTGGCTCGCCGCAAAGAACCACAGATGCGCCATTAAAAGTGAAGGAAAGTTGTGGTATAGAAAAATCAGCTATAATGGGTCCCAAAGAACTAAGCCATGCAAGGCCCAGTATTACATCGGCTCCTTTCACGGGTAAAACAAACAAGGGAACTGTGAAGGTAGTTTTATTTATTTCCAATGGTGTAGTTGGAAAAAGGGAATTACATTCAAGAAAATGTCCATTTCCCACCATTACAGTGAACGGTTTAATGCGTGTGGGCTGATGGGTAAGTAAGGAAGCGATGCGTGGTTGTATTATGTTGTGTGTACTCCCGCAATCAACGAGGACGGTGACGGGGTGCCCTTGAATGTGACCCGTAACACGGACTGCTCGAGGTGATTGTAGGCAAAAAAAGCTGCATCGGAGAGGGATAGGAAATATGGTGTGTTTGGATCGGTTTGGTCGTGTACGGAAATGGTGTCGGTGAGGGTTGAATCGATACTGAAAAACCCAGAAGCCGGGAGAGACTCGGTGTCATTATCGGCGATCAAGAAGAACTGGGGTGGGTTACACACATGCCCGGGGTGGAATTTCTCGGGGCATCTGAAACAAAGGCCTTCTGCTCGTCGCTTTTGAAGTGCTTCGGGCGAGAGTCTAGAAAAGGGTAGGGGTGGAAGAGGTTTAGGAGGCGGAAGCAGGGGGGCGGTTGGGGGTGTGGTTTGGGTGGTGTTGGTAGGCTTCGTTGAGGTGTGGCTATTTTGCTGGAGGTAAGGGCGAGGTGAGGGGCTGTAACGGTGTCGGGGGTTGGTGAGTTTATCTTCGATCAATTTTGCAAGGCCATAGGTTTGGTGCAAGGTGGTAGGATTGTGGAGGGTGATTTCCGAGTGGATGTCGGGGCGTAAACCTGAAATGAAGCAATTACGGAGTGCTTCATTGGACAATCCCGTGACACAGTTACTTATCTTTTCAAACTCTGTTTGATAGACGGCGACGGTGGAGGTTTGGCGTAATTTGAAGAGTGTCGCTTGGTGATTTTCGTATGTGGAGGGTCCGAAGCGAATCTCGAGTGCTCGCGTGAACTCCGGCCAAGAGCCGAGAAGGTGATTGTTATGGAGGTGTTTGTACCAACTTAGCGCGTCGCCGGTGAAGTAAAAGACTGCTAAGGGGATGCGTTGGTTGGGTGGTATAGCATAGTAAGTGAAATAATTTTCTGCCTGGAAGACCCAATCGAGAGGGTTAGAACCGTCAAATGTTGGAAGGAGTATTTTGGGAGGACGAGGCCTGTCTAGTGGGGGAGGAAGTGGCGGCGGTGGTGGTGGAGGTGGTGGAGGTGGGGGGCGGTTGTTTGGTTCCGCAAGCACGTTGGTGAGATTGGTAATGGCATCGGTTTGTTGCGATATAGCGGTGGATTGGGCGTTCATGTGATTGAGAAGGGAAGAGGTTAATTGAATGAGGGTTTGTATATCGGACGGTGAGGGAGGGGTGTCGGATGAGGAGGCATCTTTGCGGGAAGGCATGATAACGAGAATGAAAGCACCAAATGATGCAACCCAATTCGAGATGGGTTAGTCTCCAAGAACGAGGGAAGAAGACAGACACTTTGGAGCAATTTTCTGATACCTTCATAATGCAAATTACAGTGCTTTAAATAATAATTGAAAGAAAAGATGATTCCTACTCTAGTGGGACGTGCAACACTACTGAACATTGACAACTACTTTATTTGTATTCCTAAGAAAAAGGTGCATGCAAGCAACAAGTAAGGAAAATGGGAGAACTTTCAGCAACTAATTTGACCAGGCTCTAATCGAGAAGTCTGTTGGGCTTCTTTGTCACGCGTTTGGGTCTAGTGGAATTCTGGGCTGTTACGTTGGTCACATCACCCTAATATATATAAGCCGACCAAATACCAGCTATGCAGAATGCTAGCTCCAGTGCACGGCGGAGACCTACGCCATGGAACACCATCGACGACGAAACGGCGAGATTCGTCGATTCACCGGAATCACAGATCCAACGAACTCTTCAAACGGTGCTATAACCGAAAACTCAAATGACGGGAAATTTTCTATTAACCATAATTTATATTTAATTTATATAATTTACGAGGAGTTTTCAGGTGGAATGAACAACTATGATGAGCTTCCCACGTGGACGATTTCAATTTGATGGCAGGTTAACTGCAAAAACCTTTCTCTCTCACGACATTTGTGTTGTAACAGCGGAATTCAACCCAACTACCCAAGACTTATGCACAAAATATGTAATTTGGTAAATTGTCCTCGAAAACAATTGTCTCGGTTAAATGAGACTAGAATAGATTATTAATGAAATAATTACATGTGTCATTTATTTATAAGAATAATAAAAAATTTATTTAAAAGCCATTATATATATATATATATATATATATATATATATATATATATATATATATATATATATATATATATATATATATATATATATATATATATATATATATATATATATATATATAGTGTGTTACACGGTTGATGACTAAATAAAGTTTTATTATAAGAAATTTTTATATATTTGGTAAGAAAATATTTTATTGAATCATTTAAATATCCCTTCTCTTCTCCTAGAAACAATTATAGTAAACAGTCATTTATTTCCTGAACAACTTCATTTTTTGGTGTCAATATCGCTCTATCTTGAAAATAAGTTAGGATTATTGAAGTTTTGAAAAAAATATATATAAAAATAAAAATGTGTTATTTAATGATATAAATTGATATATGATGAATATGACAACAATAATGATAAATAATATTAATATTTACTTGTTATAAAAAAATCAAAACTAATAAGGTAACTTAGGAAAGTTATATGTACACAAGGTGGTTCAAATAAACACATTATGCATCGATAAATAGCATTTACTATTAGTGGCGTGCTCACATCTATCTATCTATCTATCTATCTATCTATACTTATAATAGAGGTCATCCAAAATCATGTGGTTAGAGATAAGTTGATATCTCAAACCATATTGATTTGAAACCTACAAACTTTTCATATCCCCTGAATTAATGACAATTATTAATTTTATTTCATTCACTATAAATTCCTTCAAAAACTCATTTTATAGTTTATAAAACATATGTTTATTCAAGTTTCAAGAGTTCTCATAATCCAATGTCATTTGATCCTAAAGTCGCCGAAGATTCCTTACGAGTTCCATGTCAATACAAACGTAAGTATTCAGTTAACCAAATATTATATTATGTTTTAATCATTTTGGTTATTCTTCTTATTTTAGGATTAACTTAATCAATTTTTACTCTCAGTATTCTCTTGGTAACAATACGCATTTTATTCTCGCTTTTTTAGATTTTTATTTTCGAGATTGAAATAATGATGAATTGTATATCTTATTAGTTTGACTATCAATATGATGGAAAATATGTATTATCTCTATTTCATCTCTCTTGATTCTTAATGTGATTGAGTTGGATTTTTAAGTTTTTGAAATATTGCAACGTGTTGGTTTATTTGAACTACGAATGACATTAATATCTATTTTATTCTCGCTTTTTTAGATTTTTATTTCGAGATTGAAATAATGATGAATTGTATTTCTTATTATCTGAATGAAAAATGATGTTATTATCAATATATTATCTATTGACTTAATTTGCCAACATGTTAGTCAAATAATTATTAGCTTTGTCTGATCGTTCTTCAGTTATGAATTTCTTTTTTTTTCATTGTTAGATTTTTAACATTAATCTTATATTTATTTTTATGATGTTTGAATGATGTTTTTAGATTGAATGATGTAGCATGGATAAGATTGTTGAGCAAAAAAACTACTAATTTAAAACATAGTAATAATATAATAGAAAAACTACTAATCTAAAACTTCATAAAAATATAATAGAAAAATAATAACATTTTATAAAACATGATAAAAATATAATTATAGTTATTTTATGCACCAAATTCATTATAAAATATTATCTAAAGTAAATGACCAAAATCATCTATCATCTATCATCGTTATCATTATCATTACCATCACTATCATTATATCATTATCTTAATATCATTATCATTATCATCATTATAAATCATATAATAGAGGTATTCAAATGTATATGGTTGAAGATATGAATCATACTTGCACTATTCATTTGAAACTTCAAAAACTCTTCAACTTTCCACTCATTAATTACAATCATTCAAGAGTTTTTGGCTTGCATAATAATAATACTAAGTAGTCTATTTAAGATGTTATAATTTATGGGTATCAAATGATGGTAGTTGAATAGCTTTTAAGTTTTTTAAATTAATCAATTAAGCACTTAATGAAATCTTTTTAATTGAAATATATTATATTGATTAAATTTTTTGACTTTTAAGTAGTATATAGAAATAAAAGCATATGGTTTGATAAAAATAATTATCTCTTATATATTAATTTCAAAACATTTATTTAATTAAATTAATTATAATTGATTAAATCGTTATCTTTCTTTATTTTTATATTTATCTTTATAATCTTTATAAGTATTATAATAAATACCTTACAATTCATCGTGGTTCAAGATATGTCATCTATCTTGAACCATGTTCTTTTAAAACTACCAAACTCTTCAACTTAGTCTAATTAATTGGTTAGTAATTTATATTGGTTAATCATACATAAAAACCCTTCAATTCTCAACTAACTAGTTACTACAACTTAAGAGTTTTCTAACTTATGATTTTTAATTGGTGATTATGGTTTATATATATATATATATATATATATATATATATATATATATATATATATATATATATATATATATATATATATATATATATATATATATATATACAAATTTTGATGCATGGTGTGCAAGTTATAAAAGACACAATTTTCATAAAAATTTGATTTTGACATTGTGTTAAGTCATCATGTCATGTCAGTGTCACGTCAGCAAAAACTGATACTTCAGCAAACCTGGTTGACTTGTCAAATGATCAAAATTGCAACAAATTGGAAAACTTAATGACTTAATTGAAGAAAAAAACATAGTGTCAAAATCGAGATTTTATGTAAACTTAGTGTTTTTTTTTTTTTTTTGCAATTTATCCCTGAAAAATATGACATTAACCATATGTGTTGTATGTAATTTGTACATCAAGGGATTTAGACTAAAAAACAAAATAAACAATTTTACTTTATATTGAAATTATTATGGGAAGAATGGAATAGGGGATGTTCACAACAACATCATCGGATGATATAAAATAGCAATGTGCTTACAATATAACTCATAATAGTAACCTACTTACTTTTTTTTGTACACATAATAACAACTTACTTACAACTCGTTACACATAGTAGCAACTTAGGTACATTCATACACCAATAATAACAAGATCTAACAAATAAAAGTACACTTATTTTGTGTATGGAGTAAACATTAAGGAATAAATATCAACATACTCTTAAAATTTTATGCAAGAAAATGTAGTTACCTCAATGTTTATAAGTACATTGCTATTGTTGTTATGGCTTTTAATATGCTCTGAAATACATCACATCAAAATGGAATGCTAAATTAACATGTTTTAATCTCGTAGCATATTCTCATCCATGTTCACAATCCATGATCCACCTCAATTGTACGAATACCAATTCATCATTCTACAAATTTCCATCTTGATTATTATACAAATTGACATAAATTACATAAAAATCAAGTAACAAGAAAGTACATTATGTTATGTAATATGATTGACTATTGGATGACACAAACTCATTTTCCAAACATTTACTTTGAACCAACAAATCTTTACTCATTAAATAAATAGCATACATGGGGAACTCGGAAGCTGGATTTATGCCTTGCTCTTTAACGCTTAAGAAGTTCTATTATTTGTTTTTTCTCATACACCAGTAAACATTTACAAATAAAATCTAAACTGTTGCCACAACCGAACAAAGCTTACTACGGATAACAACACATTATTCAACTTTAAAACTCTACATTCAATGTAACTATTCAAAGTAAACTCTCACCTCAACACTTCTGATTACTCCATCATTCCTAGTAGATCATTTTGACGAGAACCTATAGCTTTCACAACAAAAATATTCAAATCCATGTTCCTTTAACAACATGCAGTATGAACAGTAGAATCAAAGCAGCAACTCCATGTTTCTTAACCAGTAAGATCAAATTAATGATATAAGGGCACACCGGTATCATGGATTCGGTTCGATGAGTCAACATATAATTTCGACTTCTAACTTTCATGTTCCTTAATCCTTTTAGGACACCGGTCATAAATTTGTGTAATGTTAAACGAGCTCCGTATTAACTGAAAGCTCTAACTATACCAAAGGGAATGAAAAGTATGATATTGCTTACTTTAAAATGCAGCGACATCTTCAACAGACTTCGACCGGACTTATCCTTCGGCTTCATCGCTACAAATACAATCACCATTGTTAGGAAATTCCAATGAACTAGATGATAATAACCTATTTTTATACGATCACTCATTGTGAACAGTTTCGTTAAAACATGTGCAAAAAAAAAAAACAAAAGCAGCTATGATTATGGCAAGATTAACGAGTATCTGCGGCCAAGCTAGTTCAAAATTTTGGTCAGGGAACCGATATGCAGAAGCAATCAGACTGAGGAGGAATTCGACATAGTTGACAACCCCTTCCATGGAGCTAAAAAGAAGAAAAAGCGCCAAAATGATTGCGTTCTTGGAACTCAAAATTTTTGTAGTGGGTCGGGCCCTAGATCGTTATGAATGAGTGAATCGCAAAGTATGGTGTAAATAATAGTTTGCTTTAACGGTGGTATCGCGGTTAGCAGTCTCTCAACAAATAACAGTTTGGTTTAGCAGTTCTGCAAATAGTGTCAATAAACATCGCTATAGCGACATGATTTTGGTACTAGTATAGCGGTTGTAGCGCTGCAATTTGGAGAAAGCTAATTTTTAGCCCAACTCAAATATCTATAAGAGTAAACTAGATTGTCTCGTTATGAGACGAATTAAAATTATAGAACAGAAAATCCAATCGACTTAATGATTTCATCTTTGTTGTAGAGATTGGTGCATAGGATGTAGCTCCTGTCTTTAAAGGTATTTACATCGCTCTATTGTTGATTGTTTAGACTGACCGAAGAACAAAGACTATAGAGGATAAAGTTCCTCGGTTAGGTAGGAAATAAGAGGTCCTTGGCTTGGCAGGAGAGGAAGGAAAAGTTCGAAGCTAAGGCAGAAGCATGCTTTTTGGCCATATGTTCTGAAGTTCGAAGAGCAGTCATGTTCGAAGACACTTGAAGCTTTGGCACATTCATTATGAAATGTGGTTTTCCTCGAAGATCAAGTCATGATTTCAGGGCATATTACGTCATCCTTTTTAGGTGGCAGAAGATTATGAAGATGCATTGATTTGTTACATAGAAAGTCCTATCGAAACTCGGATAATGGATTCATGTGTTGCGTTTCATGCGACCTATTGCCGAGAAATGATGTGGAATTTCAGAAATTACAAAGGGAATATGAGACTGGTAGATAAAAAAGCCTAGATGTCATAGGAGTTGGGGATGTTATCCTCAAGATGGTGCTTGGTTCGAATTACACACTGAAGAATGTCAAGTATATTTCAAACCTGAAAAGAAAATTGATATCTGCAGGGAAGTTAGATCGCAGAGGACACCACGCTGATTTCAGAAATCACCAGTGGAAAGTAAAAAGAAAAAAGAAACCCGGTTATTTTTAGAGATCAAAAGCAAGACATTGTATATGGCAGTGTTGTAAAACTCGGACAACTTGACCGAGTACTCGGCGAGTTATTCGGACTCGAGACCTCCTCATAGCGAGTTTAACCAACTCGTCCCAACAAATCAAAAATCGGTCAACCTTAGTCAATTTCAGCCAATTCGGTCTAAATCGGTCTAACTCGGACCCATTCAGACCGATTCACCATTGAAAAAGCGATTCAACCTCATAAAAAGTTTATTTGTATACTAGCCTACTTAAAATCATGAGTAAACACGGTTCAAGTTGTAGGCGATTTTATGGGTGAAAATCTTTAAACCATTGGCAACTATTTATAATTAGATGAAGCCCCATCTTTTTATGTTTTAGGTGATGTGGGATCAACATTAGAAGAAAATGACCATCACTCTCTATAATCACTTGTAGGGACTTGGTATTCAGAATTTCAGATGAAGCCTTAGTATCACTCCTTGTCATCTCCTGTCAAATCAAGTACGACCACCTAACCAGAAGTATGTCCTTTGGAATTGGGGATTGAAATGGGTTGGATCCTTTGAAAATCATGTTTGAAACACTTTCAAATCAAAGTATTTCGATGGTGCTATCGAATCTTTGATCGGATAAGATTCAAAGGTTTTCTAGAATAGAGAAATGTGAAGAAGATATGATTTTCGTACCATAAAAATGACCAAAAAACGACAATAAAAGCTGTCAAAAACTGTCACTGTGCACGTCACATGGGCCGTGCAATATCGCATGGGTCGTGTGATGTTTCTGATTCAAATTGCTTTGTCTCGCACACGGGTTGTGTAGATCTACACGGGTCATGTACTTTCTCGAAAATGTTTCTGTACAAATTCCCTTGACATTCACACGGGACGTATGATGTCAAAATACAATCTGTTATCATTTAGCTTTGTGCTCACACGGGGTCGTGTGATATTACATGGGTCGTGTGATACCACACGGGTCATGTGACCACAAAGTTCAGAAATTAGCTCGACCCCAGCTAGGGGCTCTGCCCCTTGGACCTCGCAAGGGGCAGCCGCCCCTTGGACCCGGCTACCAGGGGCGCTGCCCTCGGACCCCCGTTATGACACTATACTTAGAATCTGGATCAAATTCAAACAAGTGTGCACTCCGTACTTTCCTTACTTGTTTAATGTTTGTCAAGATTACATTTGGTCAACAAATTAATCCATTACACTTAAATACACATTGGTAATATACAATTACCAATACCGATGGGATTGTTGTTCAAGTTTGCACCGAGAGTAACAGTCGTATACGAGGGTTAGAAGCTTGGCATCTAACAGCATTTTAACTGCTAGTTCCTAGTTCGTTTTCCCGATGAGGACAACTGGAGCGTGGTTTGTGTTTCGTTGGTTCACCATTTCAGGAAGTTGAGCGAAGATTGAGTCTGAGTCGTTATCGCTAGAGGATGGACTGATGGTGGCTGGGAAGAACCGTCGTCGGTGTGGAAGGCCACGCTGGTGAGCTTGGGATCACCAGTGATGAAGGTGGCATCTAGATCGAGAGGTACATATACGCTGTGTATATTTACCCTAAAATTATATTAGGTTAGTTTGGGTCCGAAAGCATTTTGGATAACTGGGTTTCATTACCTTTGGTTGGCAAACATATATTGGGCGTTATCTTTGTGGAGTGTGAAACATTGGGCCTATCATCTGATTTGATGGACTGTTTCCATTTGAGCTAATATTGGAGTTTTAGTTGGACTCCTATTCTTGGGTTATTATAAGTTTATAACTATGGCTTATTTAATATGATAGATTATTAAAGGAAAATGAGTTTTAAATTATGTATTACTAATTAGATGAACTATAAATGAATTTAATCACTAATTAGATGAATTATAAATAAATTTAATTGTAAGAAGCGAATTGCAACATTATATCTTAAAAATTGATTATTTATTTAAGATATAATTTTGATGGTTAAACGCAAGTTATATGCAAATCCATCACTTAAAATAATGTGTTTTAAGATGAGTTGAAGTCACAAAAATGTATTTTAAACATACATGACTTTTTAGATAAAAAAACATTGGTTGACAAAAGAAATGATATTTAAACATGACCATTTAAGCATGATGAGTTGTTTAATATAACCTTTAGACGAAACAAATAGGATTAGTCACCGTATTGACATAAGTTCAATTATTGGATAAGACTTTAGTTAAGTTTGAGAAATAATGACACTTTTGGATCACGTATTTATCCTTATACGTTTGATCACATAGGGAATTTGGAGGTTCAGGAGATGATGTATCAGATTTGACATTCCCAGATGCGATGATATTGTAGGGTTTACTGTTGACTTTTCAGTTGACATTAAGGTGAGTTTACAGGTTTACACGTCCCTAAAGCTATTTTGTTATGTGTGTTTTGTTGATTTGTTTCATGTATCATCCATATGTGCAAGGTGATTACTATACGTATTAATTGTATATAGCATAAAACTATATTTTGAAAATGATGTTATTTTGAGAAGTATTATGATTTTGAAAAGATGTTTTTGGCATCATGCCATCATATATGTGCATATTATTTAGGATGAGATTGACAGAGAGACTCGGGTACCCAAACATTTTGGACTTGACATTGATGGATGAGTGATTACATTTCTAGATAATCATCATTATGCACAAGTACGACTCATTGTCCCTTGTGTGGCCTTAGTTGGTTGTTCTCAAGGTCTTAGTTGGAAATGGCGGTACAAGGAGTCACCATACCGTCCGTTGAACCCTTGATGTTGTGAGGATGGACGTTTGAGATGAACTTGGTGATGGGATAATTGCATATTGCATCATCATGCATTATATTTATATTTATATATATATATATATATATATATATATATATATATATATATATATATATATATATATATATATATATATATATATATATGTGTGTGTGTGTGTGTGTGTGCGTGTGTGTGTGTGTGTGTGTACTATCCATGGATTTGATGATAAATCATTTTATGACGTTGAAAGATGTCAATATGATATTATTGACGAAAACTCTCTTTCTATTATGACGATTTTGTTGACGATGTTGATTTGGGAATCAATTCCCGTAAACTATATATATGATGTATTAGTGTTGCGCTGTTGATTTCGACTTGGATGTTGACTAAGACGATTTGGGGACAACAGTTCCCTTATATTATATTTATGATGTTTTAGTGCTTTTTATTGACTTGTAGTGGTTTAACTCGAGTCTGATGATTAACATCGTCTACTCTAAATGAGTCAACCAAGGGTATACTCATTAGGTATTCCATTGTCTAACTTATTTTGACGTATGCTCAGGTTGAAGAGTTATTATGACTTTAGATGAGTTGGATATTTTAGAAGGCCACAAGATGTGTGGTTTCATTTAAGCTATGTTACAATATTTGAATTGTAACTACCTCGCTCTTTTAAAACAAAATAAATTGTTTTGAAATTGGGGCCGCATGATTTTCCGCAACTTAATACTTTGAAATATTTTTGAGGTGAAAATTAAATGATTTTAAAAAAGGGTGTTTAAGTACAATTTAACAACTTTTGAGACGTTTTGGGATGATATTTTCCACCTGTGATGATTTATAAACATTGATGAAAACTTGTGGGTTTAAAATGATGTTATTATAAATACATTTAGCGAGGGGTGTTACGGTAGATTTAGCACGGGGTGTTACAATGCACGAGTCGTGCTTATGTCCCAGGGGCATTCGGTCCAATTTTGAGTTTGGAACTTGATGCTAGACATGTCCGATTGGTCTATAATTCATACCATAGGTTTAAAATGGTTTGAAAACACATGGAAAATTGTTAAACCGGGAATACGACCTACCGAGGGTACTGTAGTAAAATACGTATAAAATACGACTTAATTAAAGTTGGTCATTTAAAAGTTATAAAACTATTATGACCCATGATATTATTATAAGGACTCTAATGAGTTATAGAGTCAATATAAATGTTAATGTATGATATATTACATATAGGTGCAAGTCAAGTAATTGAACATCATCGAAAGGGTAAAGAACCAAGGAACGTCTAATCGACTTTTCAAGATCTATAAGGTGAGTACATGTAGTATTTTTACCCATTTTGGGATACATGGCAAGTAAGTATTTTTCAGATTTCATATAATATTTTTATGTGTGAAAATATTTGCAAGAATGATATTTTCTAGCGTATATGGAAAGTAAACTGCTATATTTGAAAGTATGATTTTGGCAATAGCTTAGATTATGATAAAAGCATGTTTAAGTCAAAAGCTTGGCATTTAGCCATTATGTGTACAAGTAATGTTTCAGTATGCAAAAAGTATTTTTATATATGACTGGTATTGTAGCTAGCAATGTTAGTAAGGGAACTATGTTCCACCTACCCGGGTTAGGTAAGGAGTCTACTGGGGAAAACCCCTTCGCGAAGTAGGCTGCCTCAGCACTTCTACTGTGAGGATTGATCCGTTCTTTCTAGCTGTAGAGACTTGGGGTATCACTTATAGTGATTAAAGCCCTAAGTATAAAAATCCAGCAAGTTTATAAAACCAGTCAAAGAAAGTATGAAAGACGCTAGTTTTGAAAGATATGATATGAAATGGTTTTGAAAGATAAAAAGTTATAGTATATTAATACTATAAAGTTTTGGCGAATGTTTATATTTTAAAATTTTTATAAAAGGTTGAAAAAGGAGATTAAATGTTTGTGTCTAAAACTCATGTAACTCACGAGACATTTTGTCTTACGTATTCTATTTTTATGCCATGTATTCCAGGTTCAGGTGCGATGTTGTGAGATAGTTTGAAGATGTAAAATAAGTCCTAGAGTGTAAAAGAGTGGAGCTGGATACAGCTATCATGTATTGGTATTGATTAAATCCTTTCCCTTAAACTTATGGTTGTTTGATATGTGTTTGTAACACCCATTGTTGTACTTAAACAATTTTATGGTTTTTGTTGAACCGTATTTTGTAAAACATGCTTTTATCTAATATGATGGTTTGTAAAAAAGTTGGGGTGTTACAAGTTGGTATCAGAGCCATAGTTTAAGCGAATTAGGATTGGATCATTCCACTCCTAGGCTTAGGCTTGTGAAATAGTCAGTTAGAGTGAGTTACATAGTTTTTATGTCTTAAGGAATTAAGACATTATTTGTTAATGGAATGATATGAGTATATTTATGAGTTAAAAGTAGCTAATTGATACTAGTGAACAGTGGAACCAAGCAGAAACATTGGGAACAACATGTGTAGGTGATTATGGTAATATGGGCCCGTATTATCATAATCACAGGACGCGTATCGAGCCTAGTGTAGCCGCGAGGGAATACTGGGAAACTGGTGGAAAAGTAGTAAACTAATATTATGATATATTATGAAATACTAAAGTATTTGAAATTTTATAGCAAGATGCGAACTAGAAGTGGTCAAGGATCGTATGCGGAAAATCCAATCCTAATGCAAGGCCTCCTATTCCTCCTCGACCGCCCCAAGCCGTTAATGATGGCAATTCTAGGGGTGAGGTTAATCCACCTCCATTGACCTTGGAGGCAATCCAGAAGTTATTACATGACTCTCAAGTACAAACCAGACAAGAAATGACCCGTCTTCTGGAGGAGCGACTGGGCGAAAAATCTAAGTCACAACCCGAAGATAGTGAGAAAAGTATGGCTCCTGAGGGTACCAACCCAAGGCAGACTTCTTCCCAGGGAGATTCTTCTTCCAAATCACAGCCCCAGTTCAAGACTAAAGGAGCGTGTACTTTTAAGGACTTCATGTCCTGTCGGCCTAAGGAGTTCAACGGGGAGCTGGACCCGCGAATAACTATTCGGTGGGTGACTGAAATGGAACAAGTTCTTCGTATATGCTGTTGCGAAGAGGATATGAAGGTAGGATTTGCTTCTCAAATGCTAAAGGCGGAAGCTCTTAATTGGTGGAATACTCTCCGCCGAACCAAGGGAAGTGAGTTTGTGGATGCGTTGTCTTGGGAGGAGTTTGTTCAGCAGTTGAAAGGCAAGTTCTGTTCAGCTAGGCATCGGGAGAACTTGGTCAATGAATTCTTTGCTCTTGCAAAGGAAAAACAGACAGTTGACAAGTACACTAAGAAGTTTTGTGAGATGTTGCCGTTTTTGGAAGATACATTACCGACTGAGGCTGGAAGGATAAACTGGTATGTTAATGGGTTGTCAGGGGACTACTCATTGGAAGTTGGCAAGGCTACTACTCTCGATGAAGCCATTGAATCTGCGGCTAGGGTTGAGAGTATGATAGACAAAAAGGCCAAAGAACGACAAGCTTTTGGGGAGAAGCGAAAGTCTTCAAGAATCTCTGGAGCAAGCAAGAAGAGTCGTTTTTCATCGGGATTTTCTAAGCAAAGTGAGGTCAAAGAATGTAAGAAGTGTGGAAAGAGGCATAGTGGGGAATGCAAGAAGGGCACTAGTGGGTGCTACAAATGTGGTATTCCGGGCCACCAAGCCAAAGATTGCAAGGTGAAGGATATTAGCGAAGTGGAATGTTACAATTGCCACGAAAAAGGCTATTACAGTACCAATTGTCTAAAGAAGAAGAATGAAACATTAGTTTCCACTGCAAGTAATAAAAATACGGAGCCGGCAAAGACGAAAGGGAGAGCATTTCAGATGACCCTTGAAGAGGCTAAAGAGGATCAGGACGTGGTGGCAGGTACACTCATTGTAAACTCACAACCTGCTTATGTTCTTTTTGATTCTGGAGCACATTTCTCTTTTGTTTCCCATGAATTTCGTAAGCGTCTGAACATACCAATGAAACCGTTAGATGATACCTGTGTAATAGAAGTCGCGAATGGAGAGTTAGTTATGGTACGTCATGTGTATGAGAAATGTCCAATTGCGATTAATGGGCGAATCTTAAAGACTGACTTGCTACCTATCGGGATTAAAGGATTCGATATTGTTATTGGGATGGATTGGCTCGGAACTCATAATGCTAAAATCCTTTGCAGAAAACGAATAGTATCGATCAAATTGTCTGATGGTAGCAAAGTTTACATATATAGGGAACGTCGGAAGAACATGCAAAGTCTCATTACTGCTATTAAGGCCCGTAAATGCATCCATAAAGGGTGTGAATCATTTATCGCTTATGTCATGAATGGGAAGAAAGAGAAGCAGAAGATGGAGGATATAAAGGTGGTCAATGAATTTCCTGAAGTGTTTCCTGATGACTTACCTGGGTTACCACCCATTAGGCAAGTCGAATTTCGCATTGACCTGGTCCCTGGAGCAAGTCCCATTGCTCGTGCGCCGTACCGTCTTGCTCCTACAGAGATGAGAGAACTTATGTCTCAGTTGCAAGAACTTCTTGACAAGGGGTTTATTCGTCCCAGCTTTTCTCCTTGGGGAGCTCCAGTGTTGTTTGTTAAGAAGAAGGACGGTACTATGCGTATATGTATAGATTATCGTGAGCTTAATAAGGTGACAATCAAGAATCGATACCCTTTACCACGAATTGATGATTTATTCGATCAGTTACAGCGAGCTAGTTATTTCTCTAAAATTGATCTTCGTTCTGGATATCATCAAGTACGGATGAAGGATGAAGATGTATGTAAGACTGCATTCCGAACCCGATATGGTCACTATGAATTTTTAGTGATGCCATTCGGTCTTACCAATGCCCCAGCTGTGTTTATGGACCTTATGAATAGGGTCTGTAAACCTTTTCTTGACAGATTCGTTATCGTTTTCATTGACGACATTCTGTTCTACTCGAAAAGTGAAGCGGAGCATGAAGTGCATTTACGTGAAGTGTTGTGTACTCTGAGGAATGAACAGTTATATGCAAAGTTGTCAAAATGTGACTTCTGGTTGCGAGAAGTTCAATTTCTAGGCCATGTTGTTTCGGCTGAAGGTATTAAAGTTGACCCAGCAAAGATAGAAGTGGTGATGAAGTGGGAACCACCGAAAACACCTACAGAAGTTAGGAGTTTTCTTGGATTAGCCGGTTATTACAGACGGTTTATTCAAGATTTTTCTAAAATAAAGATAGAAGTTTTCTTGCAAAGTTGTCAAAATGTGACTTCTGGTTGCGAGAAGTTCAATTTCTAGGCCATGTTGTTTCGGCTGAAGGTATTAAAGTTGACCCAGCAAAGATAGAAGTGGTGATGAAGTGGGAACCACCGAAAACACCTACAGAAGTTAGGAGTTTTCTTAGATTAGCCGATTATTACAGACGGTTTATTCAAGATTTTTCTAAAATAGCAGTGCCACTAACTCAGTTAACCCGAAAAGAAGTGAAGTTTGTATGGGGAGAAAAGTAGCAAGAAGCCTTTGAGATATTGAAAAAGAAGCTATGTGAAGCTCCAGTATTATCTTTACCAGAAGGCAAAGAAGAGTTTGTAGTATACAGCGATGCGTCTAATAGAGGTCTCGGTTGTGTACTTATGCAAAGGGCCAAAGTCATTGCCTATGCCTCTAGACAGTTAAAAGATGCAGAGACACGTTATATTACTCATGATTTGGAATTAGCTGCAATTGTGTTTGCATTGAAGATTTGGAGACACTATCTGTATGGGACGAAATGCAAGACATATACAGATCACAAAAGTCTACAATATCTCTTCACTCAAAAAGAATTGAATTTGAGACAGACACGATGGATTGAGCTCGTGAATGATTATGATTGTGAAATAATATATCACGAAGGAAAAGCTAACGTAGTAGCCGATGCCTTAAGCCGAAAGATTCGTGAAAAAGTTGTTAAAGGGAGGTCCATGAGAATTGAAGTGGTCTCAACTTTAATTCAAAAGATTAAAGAAGCTCAAAACAATGCTTTAACCGAAAATAATATAAAGAAGGAAAAGCTTGGGAAAAAGGTGGTGTTTGAAATAAATACACAATGGTTGCATACTTTTAAAGGACGTATTTGGGTTCCCAAATATGGAGCAACCAGAAAGATAGTCTTGGATGATTCTCATAAATCCAAGTATTCTATACATCCTGGAAGTACGAAAACATATCAAGATTTGAAGCAACATTACTTGTGGCCAGGAATGAAAAAGAGAATAGCAAAGTACATATCACGCTGTGAGACCTGTGCACAAGTAAAAGCAGAACATCAGGTGCCGTATGGTAATGCACAGTCGTTGCAGATACCAGCAGGGAAGTGAGAAGAAGTGACTATGGACTTTGTCATGGGACTGCCGAGAACGCGAAGAGGTCATGACAGCATATGGGTCATTGTCGATAGACTGACCAAAAGCGCCTTATTCCTCACAATCAAAGAAACTACCATACTTGGAGCATTAGCTCAGCTGTACATTGATGAAGTGATTAGACTTCATGGAGCACCTTTGTCTATAGTCTCAGATAGAGATCCTCGGTTCACGTCCAACTTTTGGGATTCTCTACAAGAAAGGATGGGAACTCGAATTAAGATGAGTACAGCCTATCATCCTCAGACAGATGGACAAAGCGAACGTACTATCCAGACATTGGAAGACATGTTGAGATCATGTGCCATTGATTTTGGAGGTAGTTGGGATGAGCACCTACCATTGGTAGAATTCTCGTATAACAACAGTTATCACTCAAGCATCAAGATGCCGCCTTTTGAAGCGTTATACGGTAGAAAGTGTAGAACACTAGTGTGTTGGTTAGAAGCTGGTGAAACAAAACTTACTGGGCCGGAAATTGTAAGAATGACGAATGAAAAGATTGGTGTGATACAGACCAACATGAAAGCTGCGCAAGATCGCCAAAGAAGCTACTCAAATTTGAAGAAAAGACCCTATGATCTAAAAGAAGGTGATTTGGTGATGATAAAAGTATCACCTTGGAAGGGGTGATAAGATTTGGCAAGAGAGGGAAGTTGAGTCCAAGATATATTGAACCCTTCAAAATTTTGAAAAGAATTGGATTACAAGCGTTCAAACTAGAACTGCCACAAGAACTCAAAGGAATACATGATACATTTCATGTATGTTATCTCAAGAAGTACTTTGGGAAGAAAGAGTTAACTATTCCTTTTGAAGAAATAAGGGTGGAAACACCCAACAAGCTAGTTGAAGAGCCAGAAGCAATTATAGAAATAAAGACTAAGAAGCTAAGAAACAAAGAGATTGACCTGGTGTTGGTCAAGTGGAAACATTTATTGGGATCGGAGTTGACTTGGGAAACTTTGGAAAGCATGAAGAAAAGATACCCGAATTTTACAAACTATGAAGAGATTCCGAGGACGGAATCCTCTTAAGGGGGGGAGATTGTAAGAGCCCGAAATTTTTTAATAAATATGTAAAATAGTAAAGCCGTGAAAAAAGGCAAAACAGTCTGTTGTTATGTTTTGAATTTTAATATAAAAATATTTTAGAACTTGGTGTAATAAAATTTGAAAATATATATTTATATATGTGAGAAATTTTACTCGTAAGGGTAATTTGGTCATTTTACCATGAGAAGGGTAATTTGGTCATTTTACCATGAGAAAGGGTAATTTGGTCATTTGACCATATGCAGGAGTTATTTTAAAAGTATAATCCTAGTTTGGACCAAAAATGTAAGAAAGATAGTTAAATGTGGTAAAAACCTAATATTGGTGCCTAAAGTCCAAGGAATAGAACTTGAGGACTAGATTGCAAAATGGACCTTATTAATGGGAGAAATATCTTCCATTATCACAGAAGTTGGAAAATTCATGGGAAAAACCTCTGGAAGAACCGAGAGCAAGGCTAGGAAGAAGAACAAGGAGATTTCAACAAGAATTGAAGATATAATCTAAACCAAGGTTAGTAATCAAGTTTCTAGCTTCAATTCTTGAGTTGGTTCTTCACGGGATGAACTGAAATTTAGTTTCAGTCATGATTCCAAGTGATTAATATGATTCTTAAGTTCTGCACATGATGGTATGTTAAGATCATACCAAATAATCCAAGAGTTTTGTTGATTTTGTGGATTTGGGGGTTTTTAGTTCAAGAACCCTAATTTCTACATTTTAAGATTTGGAATGATTTCATGGGTTAAAACTTGTTATAAACTGAAGGTTTTACTCATGAAATGATTCCATAAGTATTAAGTCAAGTATCAAGTTCTTAATAAGTCAAAACAGGGAGTTATGGTGTAAAAATCGGACTGCTACAGTACAAAACCGAAGCAAGAAGAAGTTACCCAGAAAGAGCACGGGTCGTGCTCATTTGGCACGAGTCGTGCTCTCCCTGAACACCAAAATAGCTTGTTATTTGATGCAAGCACGGGTCGTGCTCTTCTAGGCATGAATTTTGCACGAGTCGTGCTTATGTCCAGGGGGCATTCTGTCCAATTTTGAGTTTGGAAATTGATGCTAGACATGTCCGATTGGTCTATAATTCATACCATGGGTTTAAAATGGTGTGAAAACACATGGAAAATTGTTAAACCGAGAATACGACCTCCCAAGGGTACTGTAGTAAAATACGTATAAAATACGACTTAATTAAAGTTGGTCATTTAAAAGTTATAAAACTATTATGACCCATGATATTATTATAAGGACTCTAATGAGTTATAGAGTCAATATAAATGTTAATGTATGATATATTACATATAGGTGCAAGTCAAGTAATTGAACATCATCGAAAGGGTAAAGAACCAAGGAACGTCTAATCGACTTTTCAAGATCTATAAGGTGAGTACATGTAGTATTTTTACCCATTTTGGGATACATGGCAAGTAAGTATTTTTCAGATTTCATATAATATTTTTATGTGTGAAAATATTTGCAAGAATGATATTTTCTAGCGTATATGGAAAGTAAACTGCTATATTTGAAAGTATGATTTTAGCAATAGCTTAGATTATGATAAAAGCATGTTTAAGTCAAAAGCTTGGCATTTAGCCATTATGTGTACAAGTAATGTTTCAGTATGCAAAAAGTATTTTTATATATGACTGGTATTATAGCTAGCAATGTTTGTAAGGGAACTATGTTCCACCTACCCGGGTTAGGTAAGGAGTCTACTGGGGAAAACCCCTTCGCGAAGTAGGCTGCCTCAGCACTTCTACTGTGAGGATTGATCCGTTCTTTCTAGCTGTAGAGACTTGGGGTATCACTTATAGTGATTAAAGCCCTAAGTATAAAAATCCAGCAAGTTTATAAAACCAGTCAAAGAAAGTATGAAAGAAGCTAGTTTTGAAAGATATGATATGAAATGATTTTGAAAGATAAAAAGTTATAGTATATTAATACTATAAAGTTTTGGCGAATGTTTATATTATAAAATTTTTATAAAAGGTTGAAAAAGGAGATTAAATGTTTGTGTCTAAAACTCATGTAACTCACGAGACATTTTGTCTTACGTATTCTATTTTTATGCCATGTATTCCAGGTTCAGGTGCGAGGTTGTGAGATAGTTTGAAGATGTAAAATAAGTCCTAGTGTGTAAAAGAGTGGAGCTGGATACAGCTATCATGTATTGGTATTGATTAAATCCTTTCACTTAAACTTATGGTTGTTTGATATGTGTTTGTAACACCCATTGTTGTACTTAAACAATTTTATGGTTTTTGTTGAACCGTATTTTGTAAAACATGCTTTTATCTAATATGATGGTTTGTAAAAAAGTTGGGGTGTTATATATATATATATATATATATATATATATATATATATATATATATATATATATATATATATATATATATATATATATATATATATATATTATTTCAAACAAAACCTATCATTTAAAATTTTGATATCAATATACAATAATTAGTTATCAATAACAAAAGGCTAATTTTTTACATCTCCCCCTCTAACCTAGTTTGTCCAATCCGTCTCATCCTTATGTTTTCAATCCACTTTTTCTTATTAATATATCACAGCGGAAGTTCTTATTTACTTTAAGATTTTTTGATTTTATATAATTATTAATATAAGATTTTTTGATTATATATATATATATATATATATATATATATATATATATATATATATATATATATATATATATATATATATATATATATATATATATGTAGAAATGGATTTTTTAGAATGAAAAAAAATTTGAGATCGCAAGACTAAATTCGGACCATATATTTTTCATGTCGTTCTTATGCTTCGACGCCGCCGGAGCGTTGACGTTCTAAAGATAAAATAAATATATTACTATTTATATATGATTTTCACCTCACCTACCACTTGCACCACCTTCGTCACCACTATTACCACCGTCACCACTATTACCACCGCCGCCGCCGCCATCGCCACCACCAACTCTACCACCACGCCATAGCCACCAACCACCACCACTGCTAATGTGTGTGTGTGTATATATATATATATATATATATATATATATATATATATATATATATATATATATATATATATATATATATATATATATATATATATATATATATGATTTTTACCTGCTCTAGTATCGGCATCACCTACGTCACCCGTACCATCATCGTCGTTGCTACCGCCGCCACTACCGCCGCTGCCGCCGCCACTATCGCCGCTGCCGCCACCACTACCGTCGCTGCCGCTGCCACCTCTACCGCCGCCACCGCCACCGCCACCACTACCGCAGGCGCCGCCTTAAAAGTCCTACCATTTGGTAGGCGGTCAAAGTAAATTTGTAGAAGAATGTGATAACTCAAAAATAATTAATATAATATATATGAATAAAATTTGATTAGGTTATTATGTCAATGTTTAATAATATTAATTGGGAGTAATTATGTTTAATAGAGAGGAAATAATGGGTATTTATACCAAAAACCGTTACTTGATGAGGGAGTAAATTCGAGCAATTAGTAGGGTCTCATCGGTTACAACCTTGGGCATTATAAATAGCACCAAAATAGAGTGAAATGCACTCAGAAATCACAAGAATTGGTGAAGAGTCGAAGGTGAAATCGAAGAAGGAAGTTGTGAAGGTTTTAGAGGTCTTTTAACATTAAGGAGATCACTTAGTAGAGCCAAGCTTGTTCTAAGGGCTGCATTTCCCAGGTGAGTTTTTCGTGTTCTGTGGTTGCTTGCACAAAATGTTTATCATGTAAGATGTGGTTATTATATGTTTATTTTATAAATCGTTGGTGGTATGCATGAAAACGTTGTTTGCCTTTGCTTATTTACGTGGTGTTGCTTTTAGTGGGAACGAGGTGTTTATTAGTCGTGAGCATGACGGATGTATTGCAAACGGCGGGGATGGGAATTGAGAATATTTACTCACTTCCTTGGATATTTAAAATGCTTGAGAATAAGGGTGTGTTGTGCCAAGTGGGAAGAGAAACGGGCCTTTGGTTCTTTCTCTGGATAACTACGTTTCCCTAAATTGTGACATTGGGTGTTATTCGTTTTAACATGATTTGTAGTCAAAACTATTTGTTTTTTTATAGACATCTATGTGCAACACGAACTCACTAGGCCCTAGGCTTACCCAATTAGAATTTTAAATGTGCGCAACCCAGGAAACAACTTAGTGAGTGGCAGTGGAAAAGGGTAGGAGAAGGCTTAGATGGAATGAAGACTTAGAAGTTTCACGAAGACGTAACACCCAATGCTCGCCAATCAAGAAGTTTATCTTATATTATCGCTTCCGCTATTGCTAGACGATATTAGGAGTTTTTATTTGTTATTAGTATTACCTTAGGGTTGAATTCGTTTATCTATTATATTATGGAAAATTTGGGGTGTTACAAGTTGGTATCAGAGCGCTGTTTAAGCAGATTAGGTGTTTTCCATAAACGCCTAAGCTTAGACGAGAGGGGCGAAGTAACTCTTAGGTTAACCTAGACTACTTTTCGCTAATTGTTATTCTGAAATAGTCGGAATAAAATAAATCACAAAGATCTAGGAGGTTCACTAGGGTCACCTCAGAGGGAACACATGTTCCTACTAGAGCGAATGTCACGCCACCAGGTGGGGTACCGAAGGCACCTCTAAATTTTTCGCAAGTCGTGGGCGTGGTCAAGGAAGAGGAGGAGGAAGGGGTAGAGGTAGAGGCCGGGGAGCTGGCACAGCACCGATACCTACAACATCAGCCCATGGAAGCTCCAACTCCAACAGCGGTCGTGGTAGAGGTCGGGGGCGAGGTCGTGCCACAAATGTGATAACAAGGGAGGAACTAGCTAATGAGATTGCTCAAGCTATACAAGCTAACTTACCGAACGTAATTGCTCAAGCTCGTGATGCAATAATTAATGTGAACAATGATAATAATGTGGGTGATGATGACTACGGGTACGAGCATAGCACACCGGTCTCAAACCATGAACCTAGTCTTGCCCAACCGTCAAGATTAAATGTCCAGCACGAGCGACAGAGTTGTACTAACAAGACCTTCGTGACCTGCAAACCACCGTCGTTTGAGGGGGAAATTGACCCTATCATAGCATCGAGGTGGGTCACAGAAATCGAAGAAACATTTGACATAAGTAAATGTGCGGATGAAGATCAGGTGGTATATGCTGCAAGGATGCTTAAGGGGGAAGCTCTATATTGGTGGCAAATGGAGAAAGTAACAAGAGGTGCTGATCAAGCAAGGAGAATGGCATGGCAAGAGTTCAAAGATATTTTTATGAAGAAGTGCTGCCCTCGTACATCAATCAAGCAATTGGAAGAGGAGTTCTTGAGGTTGGAACAAGGGAGTATGACAGTGAGTGTGACATCCGCCTAAAATGGATTCGGTTCAACCCAACCCAATTGGAAATTTAATAAACCCTACTCGAGATTTCTTGACGCTAATAGGATCAAAACCCTTACACTACGATATAAATTGACGTTAATAGCAATATATCATAGTATAACGTTATAACTATAATAAAATTAAATTATGATACCATATTAAAATCAAATCAAAGTATGATGCTCTAATTAAATTAAAAGAATCAAACTTGAATGCTATAATTAAACTTCAAATCAAAGTAGATTGTTATAATCAAATAATAACCTATTTTTTTTTATAAAACTCTATTTTTATAAACACTACATTAAATTTTATAAAACTCTTAAGATGCTTGTGTTAGTGGGGAATTATGAAGACCACCAAAAGTAAAAGGTTATTCCCATTGTCTCCCACTCACACCTTCCATCATCTTTCCTTTCATTTTTCTCCCAACACATTATTCTCATCACCACTCAAACCATATCTATTCTTCCTCTCACTCTCAATCTCGAAATTCCTCCTAGAAATCTTCATTTTTCAGCCAAGAACACTTCAATATACTCAAATCTCCATCCCTCTTGAAGCATTCATCAAGGTATGTTGTTAAAAGTTCCAAATTCATACATGAAACAAATTAAATCCACCAAAATATCTAAAACTCATTTTATGCATAAACCTGATTTTTCTCAGACTCTCATAAATAAAATAAGAAGTTCTGGAAATTTTCAGAAAATAACTTATTTTTATTGAATTACTATAATTATTGCAATAAAATATGGCAATAATTCACATAAAATACTTTTTGCAGTCAATAAATTCTGGAAAAATGTTGGAACAACCCATATATTGAGAAAAGTGGATTTATAAAGTTTCATGCATTTATATTACTGTTTGATGCTTATTTTGTATTTTATTTTGTTGTAGAAAAATAAATTGCAAAATATAGTTAGGTATGTTAAAATCTAGATTTTATATTTTTCGCACCTAATACACATTTTAAAGACTCCATGAAAAAATTTACATATTTTTGTAAGAAGGTTTGCTTATTTTTCCTGATTTAATGTTTATTTAATGGTTTAAATTGATAATAAATAGCTACACATGTCCAAAAATTATAAAACCTTATCAGAATACCATATATAACATGTTAATCATAAATAAAAAGTCTAATGAATTTCTCTTAATATTTCCCTATTATTTATGATTTTATTGATTAGTTAATAATGAAAAACATAAGAAATACTTCCCATAGTCCAAAATATCCAACATATTTACAGTAGGCTCAATATATTGTTAGAAAACTATGGTTAAGTTTCCAGAATTTTTGGGAATTATTTATTATTTTTCCCGAATTTTGTTGTGGTTTAATTATTAAAATACTAAATAAATACTAAAGCAGTTAAGAAAAATATGAAAATTTTACAGTAATTACTATTTTATGAAATAATGATTTTCTGATAATTTCAGAATGTTTCATTACTGTTTAGTATTTAAAACCATTTTCCTAAATATCTAAGCATGTAAAAATGCCTTTTTAATGATTATTTCATATAAATAATTGTTTATAATATATAAAATCTGTAAATACTTATAATTTGACAAGTTATTATTTTAATAAGAAATTATTAAAATCTTGCCTAAAGTGAAAATATAAATTAATTAAGCAAAGTAATTAATTCAATTTAAAATTCATCTAACCTATGAATACATTAATATTCAAAACAAAATTTGATTATTGTTAATTCATCTAATATAAGAATATGTGTCTAATTATTTTTATTAATACTCCATTCCCGTTTAGTAGTTCCTAAACCAAAACTATTAATTATAATAGGTTCCACGTCGTTTTGACCCGAGCCGTCTATCGTACAACACGCGTATTCCGTTTGGACTAATGTGAGTAATCTACCCCATATTTTATAATTTTCAATATTTTTGGGGTGTATCATGTGGTTCTAATATGTTTTCAACTTCATTTTATTATTTTATCACAATTGAGACATTGTTGGGACATTTATACTTGAATCATTATTTGTATAATTATTGTTTGTTTACGCTACATGTACTTGTAGTGCATTATCTTTTTTAGTCTAATCTCCATGACTATGCCCGTATTCTTGAGGTATGTTATGGACAATAATAGCGCTATTGGGTTGACCACCCCGCCTTGGGACGCTAAGGTGATTGATCGCACGTGGTTGTGTGTGTATGATGATTAGATGCTCCATCCTATATATACATATATATGTATATATAGGGTGAGGACTTATTGTTGTTGTTATCATTTGTTAATCAATTTTTGATTTATAAACTGTTATCTCAATAACAGTTGCTTGCCAACTTCAAAAGAAAACAAAATTCAAATTATTCCAACTCACAATTTTCTTTAATAAAACTAGATTACTCACCAACTCTCGTAGTTGACCTGTTTTTACCCATGATGCAGATTTGAAGAATGAAATTGATGAAAAGTAGGGTGTACCTTAGAAACCCACAAGACTATTTAAATTTGATGTAATAAATGTTATTGTATTTTGATTTGTATTTGTATGTTGTGGATCTTGTTTGCATACTTAGTACTCAATTGAATCTAATCATATTATAACATAGTTGTCATGAGACTTTGAACAATATATCACGCCTTGATCGATTCCGCCAAGGATCGGGGTGTGACAGATTGGTATCAGAGCCCTTGACTATAGGGAATTAGGTTAATTGCCTTGACCTAGTCTATAGCCTCTAGGGTCCTCTCGTATGCTAGTTTATAAAATGCACACACAACTGCATGCAATTCGCACTTAGAAAATCCTTGGAATACCTTTGTGTGCTAATTGCTCCCTTATGTGCTTACGTATTATTCCCGACACTTATATGTGCGCATACACTTGTGAATTTTCTCATCTTTCTCTTAAAATCACACACATACTCAAATGGTTTCAAAATAAAAATTTATATACATATATATTCCTTAGAGCTCATAGGAAATTAAAAGTCATCCACTCTAGTTGGGTAGGATCGAAGTAATGGACGCGTAGTAACTGGAAGGGGGAGGTACCGGTAGCCCAAAAGTCCTGACTAGGTAAGCATTCGTATACATCCCAATCAACCGAGGGACCAGTTTGCTTACCTGGGGACCAAAGGCGAGAGTTCCCAAACCTATAGGCCAAAGCGCGTTATTCACATTACTTTTGAGCCATCAAAATACCCGACCTTATCAAACGTATCCAAAAGGATACACTCCAAAATGGCCAACTCATTGGACTATTAAGTTTCCTAATGGGCCTAGAAGTGGGAAAAACATGTGAAAACTTAGTATTGTGGGGGCCCACGCAATTGCTACATGCTTCACATTTAGTACCCATGGAAAGCCCAAAAGGTGCCTAACACTCCTAACCATGGCCCAACAAGTGTTTTACAATCATTTTACCCAACAATGTCTACAAACTTAATTTCCATAATCAATTTACAAATAACTCACAAGTCCATATGCGTGTTTCTCATAGATGGCATTACGACCTCCATACGCTGCTCGTAACAACCGAAGGCTAGCCGCCCTTATCGCTAAGGAGGTAGCAAATGTCATCCCAACAATTGCAACCTATCTTCAAACTCTTCAGCCGCAAGCTCCAGCAACCACTCATCGTTGCTCGTTTAAGCACTTTCGTAACTGTAATCCGCCTTACTTCAAAGGCATAGATGGTGCCACCGCACTCCTCACATGGATCGAAGAAATGGAGAGTACTTTCATCCACAGCGAGTGCCCTGAGGACCTGATGGTCCGTCACGCTACAGGGTGCCTCCAAGGACATGCTCTCTCATGGTGGAACCTAGAAAAACGGGCAAAAGGAGAGGGTGTTGCCTTGGGAATGACCTGGTCAAAACTAAAGGAACGCATGATAGAGAAGTTCTGCCCGGACAGCGAATTGCAAACTCTCGAGGAGGAATTCTGGAATCTGAAACAGGTGGGAGGAGACAACGCTACCTACACTAATAGATTCTATGATCTTTCAAGACTCCTACCTCACATGGTTCAACCTATGAAAACTGCAATACGCCGCTACATTAAAGGGTTACCGTGCCAGATCCGTGATTCGGTGACCAGCAGCAGGCCATCTACTCTGGAATCCGCTATTGAAATAGCAGGTCAACTCAACGAGGATAATATGAACGATGGTGTCCTCCCACGCAAGGGTTCAAAGATGACAACTGAAAAGCCGACCCCTGAGACTCCCCTAATTGTCAAGTCCGAGTCCTCACACCGACACGACAAAAAGAAGCGGAAAAGCCATCACCACAACCATGCTGTTATTACCTCTGCTGCTCCTATCACCCAAGTCACCCAACCCAACAAAAAGCCGTATACCGGACCTCACCCCATCTGTAACCATTGTAACTATCACCATATGTCCACCAGCCCGTGTCGCCTTTGTACGACTTGTGGTCGCTATGGCCACTTGGCGGACACATGCCGTGCACCAAAAACTCAGCGACCATTCGCTCTACCCTCAAATCAGCAAACACAAACCCGGTATCCAACTGGAACATGCTTTAACTGTGGTGACCCACCCATTTCAGAAACGCGTGTCCTAGGCTTGTCAATATCATTAACACTCAAGCCCAGGCAAATCCAACAATGCAGGTTCCAGCTCCCAAAGGCTGAGCATTTGTCATTACCGCAACCCAAGCACAGACCGATAACAAGGTCGTAAATGGTACGTTTCTCATAAATGACTGCTACGCGTCAGTACTTTTTGATTCAGGTGCCGATAAAAGTTTCGTGTCTTTGGAATTTGAACCCATACTTCACACACCTCGCACGATACTTGATGAACACTTTACCGTAGAAGTCGCCAATGGAAAATACATTTCACTCAATGCAGTCATCCAAGATTGCACTTTCGATTTTTGCGGTCATAAATTTTCCGTCAATTTAGTTCCTATGGAACTTGGTAGCTTCGACATCATCGTGGGAATGGATTGGCTATCCCAAAACCATGTTGAAATAGTATGTTTCGAGAAGTTCATTCGTATTCCTCTTGCCGACGGTCAAAGTCTTCGTATTTATGGCGAGACTCGTTCGAAAAAGCTTAGTCTTATGTCATGTACTCAAGCTCGATCATATCTACGTAAAGAATACATGGCTTTCTTAGCCCATGTGGTGGAAACAAAGGTCACAGAAAAGAAGATAGAAGATATTCCGATTGTACGAGACTTTCCCGACATCTTTCCCGATGACGTATCTGGACTCCCTCCAGTACGTAAGCTAGAGTTCCGCATCGATCTCGTTCCTGAAGCTGCTCCCATAGCCAAGTCTCCATATCGGTTGGCTCCAACCGAGATGCAAGAATTGGCAAGTCAGCTCCAAGAATTAACCGATAAGGGATTTATCCGCCCTAGTACTTCACCCTGGGGAGACCCGGTTCTCTTCATCAAAAAGAAAGATGGTTCGTTTCGTATGTGTATCGATTATCGGGAGTTAAATAAGTTGACCATCAAGAACCGATATCCGTTACCTCGGATCGACGACCTTTTTGATCAGCTTCAAGGAGCTTCATGCTTCTCAAAAATCGACCTTCGCTCGGGTTATCACCAACTTCGAGTACGGGAAGAAGACATCCCCAAAACCGCTTTCCGAACCCGCTATGGTCATTACGAGTTCACTGTTATGCCTTTCGGCCTAACAAATGCCCCTGCCGCATTCATGGACTTGATGAATCGGGTATTTAAACCTTATCTCGACCGTTTTGTTATCGTCTTTATTGATGACATCCTCATTTACTCCAAGACAAAGGCAGAGCATGAAAGACACCTTCGCCTAACTCTCCAAACGTTGCAAGGAAATCGGCTCTATGCCAAGTTTTCGAAATGCGAGTTTTGGTTAAAGGAGGTACAATTCCTCGGTCATATTGTAAGTGACAAGGGTATTTTAGTTGATCCCGCAAAAGTTGAAGCAGTCAAGAATTGGAAAGCCCCACGTACCCCCAAGGAAATTCGGTCATTCCTCGGTTTAGCGGGATATTACCGGCGTTTCATTTCAAATTTCTCAAAGATCGCTTTACCGCTTACTTCGCTCACTTGCAAGGGTACGCCATTTGATTGGGGACCCAAGCAGGAATACGCTTTCCAAACTCTTAAACAAATATTGTGTGACGCTCCAATTCTTACACTCCCTGAAGGATCCGAAGATTTCGTGGTATACTGCGATGCCTCCAATCTCGGTCTAGGTTGTGTTTTGATGCAAAGGGGAAAGGTTATAGCTTACGCATCGCGACAACTCAAAATCCATGAAAGGAATTATACGACTCATGATTTGGAGCTCGGTGTCGTGGTTTTCGCTCTTAAAATTTGGAGGCATTACCTTTACGGCACTAAATGCGTAATTTTCACCGACCATAAGAGCTTGCAACATATTCTTAATCAAAAGGAACTCAATATGAGGCAAACACGATGGGTCGAACTCCTAAATGATTACGAGTGTGAAATACGCTATCATCCGGGAAAGGCGAACGTCGTTGCCGACGCGTTAAGTCGAAAAGAACATGCCAAAGCATTTCATTTAATATGTTCTCCTATCTTGTCCAATCTCAGCGACCGAATTCGAGGAGCCCAACACTCGGCAATTACCGAAAATGACATGCCCACGGGAATTGATGGGGAGTTGGAATCTAAATCTGATGGTATTTTCTATTATCAAGATCGCATCTGGATCCCAGATCGCGACAATCTTCGTACATTCCTGATGGAAGAAATCCATAAAACTCGATATTCCATTCATCCGGGCGCTGACAAGATGTATCATGGCTTGAGAACCAATTATTGGTGGTCGGGAATGAAAAAGGATATTGCTTTATTCGTAGCCAAATGTCTTACATGTTCCAGGGTCAAAGCAGAACATCAACGACCCTCTGGACTATTGGTCCAACCGGAAATCCCCGAGTGGAAATGGGAAGCGATCACCATGGATTTCGTAACCAAACTTCCCCATACCACAAAGGGACATGACAGCATTTGGGTAATCGTTGACCGTTTGACTAAATCTGCTCACTTCCTTCCCATCCGTGAACATTTCAAGGTCGAACAACTTGCTCGGATTTACATCGACGAGATAGTTAGTCGGCATGGCATCCCTCTCAGCATCATTTCAAATCGTGATGGGAGATTTCTCTCTCGGTTCTGGCAATCACTTCAAGAAGCCATGGGAACCCGCCTCGATCTCAGTACCGCCTATCATCCTCAGACCGATGGTCAATCTGAGAGGACAATTCAAACACTCGAAGATATGTTGAGGGCGTGTGTCTTAGATTTCGGAGGAAACTGGGACTCTCATTTACCGTTGGTGGAATTCTCCTATAATAACAGTTATCATTCTAGCATCGGGATGCTACCATTTGAGGCATTGTATGGCCGTAAATGCCGATCTCCTATTTGCTGGCATGAAATTGGTGAGTCCCACGTAATTCGCGCAACAGTGGATTCTCCAATCGTTGGTCCTGAGCTTATCCAGGAAACAACCGACAAAATCACTCAGATTCGCAATAACCTTCTCACAGCTCGTAGCCGACAAAAGAGTTACGCCGACAAGCGACGCAAACCGCTTGAATTTACCGTGGGTGACATGGTCATGTTAAAAGTGTCCCCATGGAAAGGTGTGGTTCGATTTGGACGCAAGGGTAAATTAGCACCCCGCTACGTAAGGCCGTTTAAGATCCTGAAAAGGATCGGACCAGTAGCCTACGAGTTGGATCTACCAATAGAGCTTAATAAAGTTCACCCAGTATTTCATATAGCCAACCTCAAGAAGTGTTTAGCAGACGAGAACCTTCATGTTCCTCTCGAGGATATCCAAATCGACGAGACAATGCAATTTATTGAGAAACCCTTGGAAATTGCCGACCGAAAGGAAAAGCAACTCAAAAGAAGTCGCATTCCCCTGGTCAAGGTCAGGTGGCAGTCAGCACGTGGACCTGAGTATACATGGGAGCGTGAGGATCAAATGCGTACCAAATACCCGCAACTTTTCTCTTAAGGTACTCTCTTCTTAAATTTCGGGACGAAATTTTCTAAAGTAGGGGAGACTGTGACATCCGCCTAAAATGGATTCGGTTCAACCCAACCCAATTGGAAATTTAATAAACCCTACTCGAGATTTCTTGACGCTAATAGGATCAAAACCCTTACACTACGATATAAATTGACGTTAATAGCAATATATCATAGTATAACGTTATAACTATAATAAAATTAAATTATGATACCATATTAAAATCAAATCAAAGTATGATGCTCTAATTAAATTAAAAGAATCAAACTTGAATGCTATAATTAAACTTCAAATCAAAGTAGATTGTTATAATCAAATAATAACCTATTTTTTTTTATAAAACTCTATTTTTATAAACACTACATTAAATTTTATAAAACTCTTAAGATGCTTGTGTTAGTGGGGAATTATGAAGACCACCAAAAGTAAAAGGTTATTCCCATTGTCTCCCACTCACACCTTCCATCATCTTTCCTTTCATTTTTCTCCCAACACATTATTCTCATCACCACTCAAACCATATCTATTCTTCCTCTCACTCTCAATCTCGAAATTCCTCCTAGAAATCTTCATTTTTCAGCCAAGAACACTTCAATATACTCAAATCTCCATCCCTCTTGAAGCATTCATCAAGGTATGTTGTTAAAAGTTCCAAATTCATACATGAAACAAATTAAATCCACCAAAATATCTAAAACTCATTTTATGCATAAACCTGATTTTTCTCAGACTCTCATAAATAAAATAAGAAGTTCTGGAAATTTTCAGAAAATAACTTATTTTTATTGAATTACTATAATTATTGCAATAAAATATGGCAATAATTCACATAAAATACTTTTTGCAGTCAATAAATTCTGGAAAAATGTTGGAACAACCCATATATTGAGAAAAGTGGATTTATAAAGTTTCATGCATTTATATTACTGTTTGATGCTTATTTTGTATTTTATTTTGTTGTAGAAAAATAAATTGCAAAATATAGTTAGGTATGTTAAAATCTAGATTTTATATTTTTCGCACCTAATACACATTTTAAAGACTCCATGAAAAAATTTACATATTTTTGTAAGAAGGTTTGCTTATTTTTCCTGATTTAATGTTTATTTAATGGTTTAAATTGATAATAAATAGCTACACATGTCCAAAAATTATAAAACCTTATCAGAATACCATATATAACATGTTAATCATAAATAAAAAGTCTAATGAATTTCTCTTAATATTTCCCTATTATTTATGATTTTATTGATTAGTTAATAATGAAAAACATAAGAAATACTTCCCATAGTCCAAAATATCCAACATATTTACAGTAGGCTCAATATATTGTTAGAAAACTATGGTTAAGTTTCCAGAATTTTTGGGAATTATTTATTATTTTTCCCGAATTTTGTTGTGGTTTAATTATTAAAATACTAAATAAATACTAAAGCAGTTAAGAAAAATATGAAAATTTTACAGTAATTACTATTTTATGAAATAATGATTTTCTGATAATTTCAGAATGTTTCATTACTGTTTAGTATTTAAAACCATTTTCCTAAATATCTAAGCATGTAAAAATGCCTTTTTAATGATTATTTCATATAAATAATTGTTTATAATATATAAAATCTGTAAATACTTATAATTTGACAAGTTATTATTTTAATAAGAAATTATTAAAATCTTGCCTAAAGTGAAAATATAAATTAATTAAGCAAAGTAATTAATTCAATTTAAAATTCATCTAACCTATGAATACATTAATATTCAAAACAAAATTTGATTATTGTTAATTCATCTAATATAAGAATATGTGTCTAATTATTTTTATTAATACTCCATTCCCGTTTAGTAGTTCCTAAACCAAAACTATTAATTATAATAGGTTCCACGTCGTTTTGACCCGAGCCGTCTATCGTACAACACGCGTATTCCGTTTGGACTAATGTGAGTAATCTACCCCATATTTTATAATTTTCAATATTTTTGGGGTGTATCATGTGGTTCTAATATGTTTTCAACTTCATTTTATTATTTTATCACAATTGAGACATTGTTGGGACATTTATACTTGAATCATTATTTGTATAATTATTGTTTGTTTACGCTACATGTACTTGTAGTGCATTATCTTTTTTAGTCTAATCTCCATGACTATGCCCGTATTCTTGAGGTACGTTATGGACAATAATAGCGCTATTGGGTTGACCACCCCGCCTTGGGACGCTAAGGTGATTGATCGCACGTGGTTGTGTGTGTATGATGATTAGATGCTCCATCCTATATATACATATATATGTATATATAGGGTGAGGACTTATTGTTGTTGTTATCATTTGTTAATCAATTTTTGATTTATAAACTGTTATCTCAATAACAGTTGCTTGCCAACTTCAAAAGAAAACAAATTTCAAATTATTCCAACTCACAATTTTCTTTAATAAAACTAGATTACTCACCAACTCTCGTAGTTGACCTGTTTTTACCCATGATGCAGATTTGAAGAATGAAGTTGATGAAAAGTAGGGTGTACCTTAGAAACCCACAAGACTATTTAAATTTGATGTAATAAATGTTATTGTATTTTGATTTGTATTTGTATGTTGTGGATCTTGTTTGCATACTTAGTACTCAATTGAATCTAATCATATTATAACATAGTTGTCATGAGACTTTGAACAATATATCACGCCTTGATCGATTCCGCCAAGGATCGGGGTATGACAGTGAGGGAGTACACCACCAAGTTCATAGAGAAAGCTAGATTTGCTGAATTTTGTGTAGATACCGAGGAAAGAAGGGTGGAACGGTACATTTGGGGGCTAAGAACATCTATTCGAGAATTTGTAGAGATCCAAAGTTCAAGTACTTTTCAGTCAGCTGTAGACGTTGCACAAAGTCGAGAACAAGAAAAGAATCATCAAGGTGAGGACAGGGTTGCAGAGAAAAGAAAGTGGGAAGGTACGGACAACGATTCCAAGAAGGGGAAGAATTCACACCAGGAGCGTAGGGATGAGAAAGGTTTTGGGATTAATCAGTGTTCCAAATGTAACCGTTATCATAAAGGGGAGTGCACCATGAACCAGAGGACTTGCTACAAATGTGGGAAGACAGGACACATTGCTTCAGAAAGTAGGACGGGGAAAGTGTGTTATGGGTACGGGTCCCCCGATCATATCCGATCAGACTGTCCTCAAAAGAAGAGTAACAACAACCAAGGTCGACCAGTAGACAAATGAAATCGGTCAGCAGATAAAAAAATCGGATACGTCGAGACATGAAGGCTAAATACCCGCATTTATTTTATTAATTCAAATTCCGAGGACGGAATTTTTGTAAGGGGGGAAGTTTGTGATAACTCAAAAATAATTAATATAATATATATGAATAAAATTTGATTAGGTTATTATGTCAATGTTTAATAATATTAATTAGGAGTAATTATGTTTAATAGAGAGGAAATAATGAGTATTTATACCAAAAACCGTTACTTGATGAGAGAGTAAATTCGAGCAATTAGTAGGGTCTCATCGGTTACAACCTTGGGCATTATAAATAGCACCAAAATAGAGTGAAATGCACTCAGAAATCACAAGAATTGGTGAAGAGTCGAAGGTGAAATCGAAGAAGGAAGTTGTGAAGGTTTTAGAGGTCTTTTAACATTAAGGAGATCACTTAGTAGAGCCAAGCTTGTTCTAAGGGCTGCATTACCCAGGTGAGTTTTTCGTGTTCTGTGGTTGCTTGCACAAAATGTTTATCATGTAAAATGTGGTTATTATATGTTTATTTTATAAATCGTTGGTGGTATGCATGAAAACGTTGTTTGTCTTTGCTTATTTACGTGGTGTTGCTTTTAGTGGGAACGAGGTGTTTATTAGTCATGAGCATGACGGATGTATTGCAAACGATGGGGATGGGAATTGAGAATATTTACTCACTTCCTTGGATATTTAAAATGCTTGAGCATAAGGGTGTGTTGTGCCAAGTGGGAAGAGAAACGGGCCTTTGGTTCTTTCTCTGGATAACTACGTTTCCCTAAATTGTGACATTGGGTGTTATTCGTTTTAACATGATTTGTAGTCAAAACTATTTGTTTTTTTTATGGACATCTATGTGCAACACGAACTCACTAGGCCCTAGGCTTACCCAGTTAGAATTTTAAATGTGCGCAACCCAGGAAACAACTTAGCGAGTGGCAGTGGAAAAGGGAAGGAGAAGGCTTAGATGGAATGAAGACTTAGAAGTTTCACGAAAACGTAACACCCAATGCTCGCCAATCAAGAAGTTTATATTATATTATCGCTTCCGCTATTGCTAGACGATATTAGGAGTTTTTATTTGTTATTAGTATTACCTTGGGGTTGAATTCGTTTATCTATTATATTATGGAAAATTTGGGGTGTTACAAAGAATAACTTTTGATTGTTGGTGTCTAGCATCAATTCGTATTAGTTCATGTGAATACTTATGGTGGTAATTAATCTTGATTAATATCTCTTACATCAAATGATTCCTACAGAGTAAGGTCTAGAATTCTAATATATTGTGAATGGTTGTTTTAGTTTTATCTTAAATGTTCTAATTTGTAGGGACGAGCAAAACCGAACCCAAAAATCAAAAAACGACATTGAAAAACCGAAACTGAACATGAAACCGATGTTTTGGTTTTTATTTTTTCAAAAACCGAAATTTTCAGTTTGGGTTCGGTTTGTGGAATGCAAAAAACTGAACCGAACCGATTTATGTAAAATGTTAAAAAATATATATATTATAATTATGTTTTGCGTATTCTTGTCATAACTACTAATTAGATCAAGTGGTATAGGCGTCTAACTTGTGAATGCAAGGTTGCAAGTTTGAATCTTGTTCCAGTCGTGCCTCTTATTTTGCGTGGATATAAAGTTTGTATTGTTTTAAATAATAGTTTGATCATCTCACATCGCGTGGAGGATAAAACATTTGCAATCCTTCTTCTCTATATATACCAAATTCTCAAAAGACTTAGCGGTTTGATACCAACTAATGTGAAATGTATGCAATGTAAAGAAAGATAGCGGAACGCTCAAGACACGAAGAATTTTTTTTTTTTTTTTTTTTTTGCTCTTTAGGGTAATGCTTAATCTCTAATTTTTATAAATATGTTTAAAACTCAACTCAATATATAAAATAACAAATACTAAGTATCCTACGTAGAAACATATAATCTTCTATACCTAATAAATGAAAATAAAATATGCCACGTGTCAACTTATTAAACCACTTTCTCCTTCCTCCACGTGTACTATGAAATTTTCAAAAACATCAAAAAAAATAAACCTAAAAATCAGCAAACCAATCGAGTTTTCTCTCTATTGATTTTTCAGTTCCAATAAATCAGTCTCCTAATTGCCGAGATTTCCGTTGCATTAACAACATCACTGTAAATGGTCGAAGTAATCTCATAAAATCACCTTAACAATGAATCACCAATAAACCCTGAACGCCACCTACAACACGATCGAGTTTTCTCTCTATTGCTTCCCTTTCTCTTTCTCCTCCATCGTCTTAGTCTTCTTCTCCACCCCAGTTGTCTCTCGTCTAATAAGTTTATCACCTTCAGATTGGTGGTGACTTGATTTTATCAGAATCACCCCTTGATTCCGCCTCTTATTGCTGTCGTAAGCCGTTGCCTAGCTACATCTTCCCGCCAACCCATTGCCCTTTTCTCTTCTCCCTACCTCCTTGACTTCCCATACTGCCCACAACCACCTGGTATGCTGTTTGGAGCTTTAGAAAAACTGCCGGTTTGCCCACTCCTGGCACCGCCTACGGCTGTTGGGAATCCCCAAATCAAGAGCTTCGTGGTCATTTTGTAGGTTGGTATACTTAATACGTTTATCGAACCCCATTTTCTTTGATCCACAACTTAATTTCTGTTTCTAAAACAATATTCGCCATCATTTACGATGAAAATTTTACTAATTTGATATAATTTTTAAGGGCATTACATGAGCGCCACCGCTCAAATGTGGGCGAGCACATGTAAAAAAACTCTCAAATATAAGATGACTATAGTCGTATCTGCACTCGGTGAACGTCAAGAAAATATGAGCACTGGTTACCTTTCTGCTTTCCCTTCTGAATTTCATGATCGTTTCGAAGCCGTTCAACCGGTCTGGGCTCCATATTACACGATTCACAAGGTAAATCTTCATCAATTTCATTTTGTCTACTTATTTTTTCAAATTTAATTCATAATTTCATGTAAAAATGACAGATAATGGCGGGATTAGTCGATCAGTATGTTTTAGCCGGCAACAATCAAGCTCTAAACATCTACTGCAAATCGGCAACATGCTAAATATCTTTCTATTTCTATTTTATAGTTTTATTGATTCATTGTTTGTGATTTTTTCAATTCCAATTTGTGAGTTCTGGGCAACTTATTACCTCATTGCATATAGGAGAGTTAAAGGATGAATATTGTTTTTCAGATAAAAGGATGACTACCACAAGCAAATCAATTAATTTAAGATAAATGGAGTCTTTCCCCTAATGGTTTCTAATGGTTTTAACAGGGGCTCGATATTATTGGAGTCAAAACAAGGGATTGATATTAACAGGGGCTTGATATTATTGGAGTCAAAAACAGTTATTAACTATGAGTGACCACGTGATCTTACTAGGCAAGCTTTCTCCTTGTTGGTTTCCAGATTCTGAATTCTGATGGAATTGGAATTTAAGATTCCATTCCATCGAGTGTTTGGTTGCCAAATAGACGGAATTCAATTCCATGTTTGATGGATTTCACAGTTTCTATTAAAGGCCTGATGCTTTTGATGACGAAGGTGGTGTAAATCAAGAGAAAAGATTCTCTATAGCTATGGAGCGATACAGGTGCATATTAATATATTATAACAAATGGCATACATTTTCTGTAAGTTTGGAGAATTGAAATGATTTTATTTTTTGTGATTTCAGAGATTCAAAAGATGGAGATAAGATGAATCCATTTGCTGAACAAGAAGCATGGGAGGATCATCATATTGGTATGTTTTAGTTACATGGGTATTTTTGTAATTAACTAATTACTAACTTCCCGAAAGATCAACTTTTTTGTCTTCTAGGACCTAATGGAGCTAGGAAAACTACTACAATCAATTGCTTGACAGGAATCACACCATCCACAGAGGGAGATGGTATAAACTAAAGTGTTCTTTTAGTGTGGTTGTTTACCTGTTACAAATTTATAAAATGAGATTACATTAGTTTGAATTTGTCATCAATAACTCTCATATATGGGCATTCCATTCGAAGCTGTGTTGGTATGTCAAATATCCAAAAAATGATAGGTGTTTGCCCTCAGGTCACTATTTTCTTTTCACACTCTTTAGGAACCTTATATCAGCATTTTGTCTGCATTTTGGTGGTTGCTACTATTTGCGGATAATCAGTTGAATAGTAATATGTTTTAGACTTTAGGGATTAAGATAAGTATAAGATAATTATGTGATGTGTGATGTTAATCTGAAGATAGTTGCATATTATTTATACATTTATTAGGTTAATGGATGGTTCTAATTTATTTCATTAGATTTAACTTATTATTTATTAATGTTATTAATTAGTACTATTATAACCGAAAATAAAAAATATTTTTGTTTAACATCGAATGTGGGGAAACATATATTAAAGTTTCATTTTTACCATTGGAAAACTCATAGATTACTTGGGTTATTTACTTTTACTTAATGTATTATTCAAAATATAAATTAGTTCTTAAGTTACAAATAATGCTAATAATCAGGAAAAAGTTTTCATACATGGTCAGCTAGCTCTATGTTGTATTATCCAGAGTTAAAAATAGACAATGACTTAAACTACTGATTTTAGATAAAAGGGGTAAAATTACAAATAGGATATCAAATGTTGTATACAAAGAAGTATTTCGAATGATTATTACGTCTTTCATTTTCAATATTATTCTTTTATTACTTTTGGTACCTATTCTTCATTTTAATCATATTTTATTTGAACACAGCGTTAGTAATTCCTATCTAAAACCAGCAAAATTTGTCATATTATATAAAATATCAAAATAAACAAAATTCACAAATGTCAATTTTATTATTTGCAATATTGATATATCCCGTCTATTACACGGGTTTCTAACCTAATACATATAATAAGGAACCAATGAAACTTTTTATACATAAATGATGACATAAAAAACCCTTAAAAATTGATCCACTCACTAGCTCCTACACCATGAAATACATCTAAAAAGTTTGTCCAAATTCGACCCATTTTACAATTCAACGATTTTTAGCAACTCGATCTGTTGAATGGGCCGAACCAGTACGCCGCGACCGAAGAGGACACCATCTGCCGGTTTTCTGTGTTGGTTCACACCTTTCGTCATTTATTGGTCTCTTTTGTTCGTCCACATTGTTTATCTCAAGATGATATATAAATTATAAATTCTGGATAATAAATTTAATAAGACGCTAAAATAAAATATATATGTCATAAATAATGATGCCGATCACAATATCATTGATAACTTAAAAATTCAATATCATATTTAGTAACAACATCGTAATAAGTTAAAGACAAAGCATAAGTAGCTCCTACACCATGAAATACATCTAAAAAGTTTGTCCAAATTCGACCCATTTTACAATTCAACGATTTTTAGCAACTCGATCTGTTGAATGGGCCGAACCAGTACGCCGCGACCGAAGAGGACACCATCTGCCGGTTTTCTGTGTTGGTTCACACCTTTCGTCATTTATTGGTCTCTTTTGTTCGTCCACATTGTTTATCTCAAGATGATATATAAATTATAAATTCTGGATAATAAATTTAATAAGACGCTAAAATAAAATATATATGTCATAAATAATGATGCCGATCACAATATCATTGATAACTTAAAAATTCAATATCATATTTAGTAACAACATCGTAATAAGTTAAAGACAAAGCATAAGTTGAAACATTTGTAATGCTTTTTATTTTTTATTTTTTTCGTATTGACTATTAACCGTACGTTGTGATGACAAAGGTATACAGAACTAACCATCACCCTGATGGCCTAGTGGATAAGGCTTTGGACTCTTTCTCTTCCCCCATAAAGAGGTTCCAAGTTCTAATCCCACTCCCTCCCTTTCCCCATAGGGAGTGTTAGGTTTCAATAAGGGGATGGCCACTGGCCACCTCTCTACCCCCGTAGGTGATTGACCCGGACCACCCTGCTGCCAGGTGTGCGTGGGCCCCGAGGTTGCTTCATCAGGGTCATCCAAAGGATGGGTCGGGTGGGGTCCTCGGTTATCAAAAAAAAAAAAAAAAAAAAAAAAAAAAAAAAAAAAAAAAAAAAAAAAAAAAAAGGTATACAGAACGGAATCATCGATAGAATGGGGATGAGGAATGCTAATAATAATTGTATTTGTTCTTAAGAAATTGTCATAAATTCTCTATAAACCCTGAATTTATTTCTCAAGATATGACTAGTCCGTTGACAATAAACCCTATATATATTAGAGAAATCTTATATCCTCCTCATTTTTCTTCCTACTCATCCTCCTAACCATTTGAAATGATGACAAATGTCATGTTCAATAAAATTAATAATATTTTAATCCACTTGTCACTATTTCACATGGTTAGGAGGATAGTTAGGTGGAAAAATTAAGAATATATAAGATTTCTCTATATATAATACCACAACACACCTAAACAAGTAAGGAAAATACTAAAATATAAAAGGTAAATAGAAACACTTCAAATTTCACCACGAAGGATGAGTAATTATTCTGTTTTCACCCAATGACCATCTTTTGAGAAGGTCAAAGAGACTTTCATTAATTGTTTCTTTTCTTGTTAGCATGGTTTCGAGCATCGCATTATGGTTGCATTTCCTTCACTAATTGGTAGGCATATCATGTTTAGCCAATTTTTTCTATAGGTTTCTTATCAATAATTGATAATACTATTTGTTAGGTGAAGTTTGGTGAAGATTTTTCCTTTTTTTCAAAGATTAGGTGAAGACATTTTCAAATATTAGGTGAGAATTTATTATATTTTATACACTCAAATGTGTATATATAGGGGTACTTCCCATTGAAGAAAATGCACCAACAACAAGCAAAAATCAAGAGGAAACATTAGAAACTCTTGTGAGCTAAAAATTCCAAAGAGATATATTGTGAGGTATTTTTGTGCAGAGCCTTTATTTGGCAGCCAAAAATTTGAATGATACAATATTGTGAGTGATCAGATTACAAGGGCAGTTTAGGCCTTGTATGATTGTAATTTCTTTGGTGATAATAAAACTCTCTCTCTCGTTCGCCCGTGGACGTAGGTCGTGATCCCGTGACCGAACCACGTTAAATATCTTGTTCCGATTTTACATTTTCGTTTACCGTTTTTTCGGTAATTTTATTCTGCTCGTGTCACCGAAATCAAATATCGATTTGTTTGAAGTGCTTAACTCGTTTTGTTATATCCCAACAAACTGGTATCAGAGCTCCGGGTTTAAAGGAAGTCGTATCTCGCGTATGCTCTGTGGTTGCAGCTTAGTCTGATCTTCTACATCAGAAACGAGGTTTCGATTGGCCTTATAAAAAATATATATATTTTTTGAGCTATGGCTGAAGATGGGAGAGTTAAGATCGACAAATTCGATGGTCACGATTTCGGTTTCTGGAAAATGCAAATCGAAGACTATCTCTACCAAAAAGGGTTACATGAACCTCTGTCTGAAGAGAAACCTTTTCACATGAGGCCGGAGGATTGGGAATTGTTAGACCGGCAGGCTCTTGGTGTGGTGAGGTTGTCATTGGCAAAGAACGTTGCTTACAACATTGTCAATGTGAAGACAACTCATGGGTTGATCAAGGCGCTATCTGACATGTACGAGAAACCCTCGGCGTCAAATAAAGTTTTTCTGATCAGACAGTTGGTAAATTTGAAGATGATGGAGGGTAGTTCAGCAACTGATCATATAAATGAATTCAATTCAATATTGTCGAGGTTAATATCGGTTGATATTAAATTTGAAGATGAAGTTCAGGCATTGCTGCTACTATCATCTTTGCCTGAAAGTTGGTCCGGTACGGTCACAGCAGTCAGCAGTTCAGTCGGAGGTGCTAAGCTGACGTTCGAAAGCATTCGAAATTTAATCCTTAATGAGGATGTGCGCAGACGGAGTATCGGGGAATCTTCCAGTAGTCTTCTAAGCGCTGAAGATAGGGGAAGGAAGTCCAACAGAGGAGGCGGTGGTAGAGGAAGATCAAAGTCGAGAAAGAGAGGTCAGTCAAAGAACAGGTCGGATATTACCTGTTGGAACTGCAAGGAGAAAGGTCATTTCAGATATCAGTGCCCAAAACCTTCGGCAGACAAAGGCAAGAAGGAAGTCAATATGGCAGTAGATTCTGAAGATGATGCGCTCATTTGCTGTGTTGAAAACTCAACAGAATCCTGGATCATGGATTCTGGTGCGTCGTTCCATGCTAGTCATTCCAGAGAAGTAATGCAGAATTTCCGGCAGTACAAAGGAAAGGTCAGACTAGCAGACAACAAGAGCCTGGATATTACAGGTGTTGGGGATGTGGTCCTCAAGACAACTTTAGGTACAGATTGGACTTTGAAGAATGTCAAGTTCATTCCTGACTTGAAGAGGATGTTAATATCCGTGGGGCAGCTTGATGATGAAGGTCACCATGTTACATTTGGTGATCATCAGTGGAAGGTGACAAAAGGGAATTTAGTTGTTGCTAGAGGACAGAAGCGGGGTACACTTTATATGGTGGAAGTTTCTGATGCCGAAGCACACGCTGTTGAAGAAGTTGGGGCATCTACTCTATGGCACCAAAGACTTGGGCATATGAGTGAGAAGGGAATGAAGATGCTAGTTTCCAAAGGAAGAATACCAGAGCTAAAGACTGTGAAAGTTGATTTCTGTGAGCCATGTGTTCTTGGCAAACAGAAGAAAGTTACTTTCAAGAAGATTGGTCATCAGCCCAAGTCCGAGAAATTGGAGCTAGTTCATTCAGATGTCTACGGTCCCACTTCAGTTTCTTCAGTGGGAGGATCCCGATACTATGTCACGTTTATCGACGATTGCACAAGGAAGGTTTGGGTTTATTTCTTGAAGCATAAGTCTGAAGTTTTCAGCACTTTCAAGAAATGGAAAGCTACTGTGGAAAATGAAACAGACTTGAAGATCAAGTGTTTCAGATCAGATAATGGGGGCGAATACAGTAGCAAAGAATTTGTTGATTACTGTGCTAACCATGGAATCAGAATGCAGAAGACGGTTCCAGAGACACCTCAGCAGAATGGAGTAGCTGAGAGGATGAACCGTACATTGAACGAAAGGGCTAAAAGCATGAGACTGCATGCAGGTTTACCTAAGATGTTCTGGGCAGATGCGGTCAGCACAGCAGCGTATTTAATCAACAGAGGACCCTCAGTCCACATAGGGTTCAAGATTCCAGAAGAGGAATGGCAAGGTCGTGATATTTCTCTTAAACACTTGAAGGTTTTCGGTTGTGTCTCTTATGTCAAAGTTAAAGACTCGGAGAGAGACAAGCTAGAGGCAAAAGCAAGGAAATGCATTTTTATAGGCTATGGGTTGGATGACATGGGGTACCGCTTCTGGGATAACCAAAATAAAAAGGTTATCAGAAGTCGGGATGTGGTGTTCAACGAGAACGTCCTATATAAAGATGAACTTGCAGAGAGCTCAGGCAGAAACAAGCAACCAAAGAAAACAGAAAGTCAAGTCGAGTTTGAAGAAATCTCTGAAGATGACGTTGTGAAACCTATCAGTACTCCAGAGATAGGTGAAAGTTCAGGAAGCAGTGGGAGCTCTGATGTATATGGAGATAGTGGGAGCACAGATGACAGTAGTTCTGAAGACGGGGTTGCAGATGATGCAGAGACCTCAACTCCTACTATTCGTAGATCCACTAGAGTACGAAGACCTCCAGTCAGGTATTCTCCTTCAGCAAATTACTTGTTGTTGACTGAGAATGGTGAACCTGAGTCCTATCCAGAGGCCTTAAGGATGAAAGATTCCATACAGTGGAAGAGGGCTATGGAAGATGAATTGAGCTCACTTGACAAGAACCAGACCTGGTCCTTGGTCAAGCTCCCAGCAGGGAAGAAAGCACTGCAAAACAAATGGGTGTTCCGGGTAAAGGATGAGATTGATGGCAGTAAAAGATACAAGGCACGATTAGTGGTCAAAGGGTTCCAACAGAAACGAGGGGTCGATTATAATGAGATCTTCTCCCCAGTTGTGAAGATGACTACAAGCAGAATGGTCTTGGGAATTGTAGCCTCTGAAGATCTCCATCTAGAGCAGCTAGATGTGAAAACAGCTTTTCTCCATGGCGACCTGGAAGAAGACATCTATATGGCACAACCAGAGGGTTTCCCAACAGTTGGTAAGGAAAATCTGGTGTGCAAGTTAAAGAAAAGTCTGTATGGATTGAAGCAAGCTCCAAGACAGTGGTACTTGAAGTTTGATAGCTTCATGCAGAGGAGTGGGTATCACAGATGTGAGATGGATCACTGTTGCTACTTGAAGAAATTCAACTCCTCTTACATCATCCTGTTATTATATGTTGATGACATGTTGATAGCTGGATCCGACATGCAGGAGATCAACAAGCTTAAGAAGCAGTTGTCCAGAGAGTTCGAGATGAAGGACCTAGGGGCTGCTAAGCAGATATTGGGCATGAGCATAGCCAGGAACAGAGTTACTAGTACATTAAAACTTTTGCAAACAAAGTACATCAAGAAAGTTTTAGAAAAGTTCAGCATGGCAGATGCCAAGGCCAGAAGTACACCTTTGGGAAGTCAGTTAAAACTCTCAAAGAAGCAATCCCCAAAGACGGAAGAAGACAAAGAACAGATGGCTAAAGTTCCTTATGCATCTGCAGTTGGTAGTTTGATGTATGCAATGGTATGCACAAGACCAGATATTGCTCATGCAGTGGGAGTAGTAAGCAGGTTTATGTCAAATCCAGGAAAAGAGCATTGGGAAGGAGTAAAGTGGCTGTTACGCTACTTGAAAGGAACAGTTGAGATTGCCCTATATTTTAGAAGAAAGGGGGTAGTCTTAGAAGGGTTTGCCGATGCAGATTTGGGTGGATGTGCGGATTCGGGTAAAAGCACAATGGGATACGTTTTCACAATCGGAGGTACCGCAATCAGTTGGATGTCCAGGTTACAGAAGAGTGTTGCTCTTTCAACCACAGAAGCAGAGTATATGGCTATTGCAGAAGCAGCCAAGGAGCTTATATGGTTGAAGAACTTCTTATCAGAACTTGGATTTCAACAGGAGGATTGTGTACTGCATTGTGACAACCAAAGTGCAGTTCACCTGGCAAAGAATCCGGTGTTTCATAATAGAACGAAACACATTCAGATGAGGTACCATTTCATTCGAGAGTTAATCAATGATGGAACTTTGAATCTGAAGAAAATCCTTGGAACGAAGAATCCAGCAGATATGTTCACCAAGGTGGTTACCACAGACAAGTTGAAGTTTTGTATGACTTCAACTGGCCTTCTAGAAGTTTGAAAATGAGGGATGGCATGAACGAGAGAGATTGGAAAACCATTGCAAGAGTTGGACGGTAGAGAAAGACTACGTTGTTCAAAATCTTCAAGTGGGAGATTGTTAGGTGAAGTTTGGTGAAGATTTTTCCTTTTTTTCAAAGATTAGGTGAAGACATTTTCAAATATTAGGTGAGAATTTATTATATTTTATACACTCAAATGTGTATATATAGGGGTACTTCCCATTGAAGAAAATGCACCAACAACAAGCAAAAATCAAGAGGAAACATTAGAAACTCTTGTGAGCTAAAAATTCCAAAGAGATATATTGTGAGGTATTTTTGTGCAGAGCCTTTATTTGGCAGCCAAAAATTTGAATGATACAATATTGTGAGTGATCAGATTACAAGGGCAGTTTAGGCCTTGTATGATTGTAATTTCTTTGGTGATAATAAAACTCTCTCTCTCGTTCGCCCGTGGACGTAGGTCGTGATCCCGTGACCGAACCACGTTAAATATCTTGTTCCGATTTTACATTTTCGTTTACCGTTTTTTCGGTAATTTTATTCCGCTCGTGTCACCGAAATCAAATATCGATTTGTTTGAAGTGCTTAACTCGTTTTGTTATATCCCAACACTATTTGATTGAAAATTGCAAGAGAAAAAAACAAATGCAATCCAATCTAAAAAACCTCTAGCATGGGCTATCATTCTCATATTTTCTTGGACATGCTCACATTACAAATCTACATCTGAATCACTAAGGCACATGTTAGTCACGTATTTCTATTTTGAAATATTGACAACACACATATGTTAACTTTCAATTCTTTTTCTACGTACCATAAATTATTTAACGACACAATCCTTTTAAAGTCCTAAAATATATTAACAAAAAATATTTTACACTTGAGATCAAACCGACACGAGGGCACCAACAACAAACTGATGACAAATAATGTGAAAACGAAGAGAATTGAAGATGAAACGACAAAATAATGATTACATATTATTGTCGTAGATGAAACACGACCATGACTTTTTATATGTAAAACATGTTCTTGCCAGACCTGTGTTACTTAATTGTTGTCTTTTAATGAGGATATCCAATAGCAAAGCAGTTAACATATGTTGCTACATACTTATAAAAATAGCGTACTTTATGTAGTACAAAGAAATCTTTTGATATGATTATTCATATGCATATTGCTAGTTATAGAAGTGATTAATATCAAGCTATTTAACGTCACCTTAACCGATGAGGAGTTGAAGGGTACTACTAGAACCGACTTTGGGGATGCTATATTTTACAATTGTTGTATAAAATTAAAAAAAAAATAATCTTAAATCTCGAATTAAGTAATTATATCATGTAATTTTTTTCATATAAATGTTTCAACTTTCAGTCTTTATTTAAATTGTTGCTTGTCATGCAAATTACTCGGTGCTTTATCCAGTTCAAATAAGTATAACAATGTATCTGAATCATGTAGACTTATTTATATTGAGATAAATTATAAAAATGTAAAATGGAACTTATGTCACAATCAGTTCTTGGTTCTAGATTTTTTCAAACATTGGTTTGAGGTTCAAAATTTCTGGAATCGATTGTGACTATGGTTCGGTCCAGTCCAAAACTGGAGCTGAACCATTCATTTTACAAATTTAAAGTATAAAATGACTTTGTTTTAGTTATATACTAGATTAATACCTGTGTACTACACAGATTGAGATAATAAAATTTTAAATATAAACAACAAAATACCAATCATCTATACATATAATTAGTAAATGTTCTATAATAAATTTTAATATGCTACATTGCTAAATACAACAACTAAAATAATACATTTATATTATTTAAAAACTTACAATGTATATGTTACTTCTGTCACAAATGACGAAAACATACTCAAATATCTTAAATCTCGAAACACTTCTTTGTATGCAACATTGGTGGCTTTATTTCAAAGGTTGAAATCATCATCTAAATTAGTTTTATTCATGTAATTATATATATTTGATTATAATCAATGCAAATATTGCTAGTTGATAGAAGAAAATTGCCTTTTAAAATAACACAAATAGCTCAAATATAACATAAATATATATAATTTCTTAAAGAACGTATTATATATTCTATCGAGTATTGTGGATTCTTTGTTTTTTTGTTCCATTGCTCAATTATAAAGAGAGCCTTAGTATCATGCTATAAAATTTAATTGGTGCAGAAGAAAATATATGTGATCATATAATAAACCAAAAAAGTATGTTGTTATTCGCATTTGGTCCTAATAAGAAAAAGAAATGCCCTAATAAGAAAAATATTACAAAATGGATATGGAAAAAACTCGAGATCTAATACATTCATATAACGGTTCAATAAGAGTAAAAATTAATGTCATTTACATGATGTCAACCGGTATAAATGAAGAACCGAAGCTCAAAAATGGTAGTACAATGCTCAATTAAAAAGATACGAAAGCAAAATGCTATAAATGCAACTATCTTATTTAAATGGCTTCTGGACCTCAAAAATATTAGAGCGATGATGTCAATAAACCTGACAATGGAGTGGGTTTGGAGCAGATCGGCATTGATCCAGACCCTTTTAGCAAATTCCAAAAGCTGATCCAAACCCGTTCCGAAACCCGCATGGTTTTGAAAAATCAGACTCATACACTAACATATACAACCCCTAGTTGTATAACTTGTTTGAAATGTTTCATCACTTAAAATCAAAATAAAATTCAATTCTCTTTCATATTATAAACTAAAAATATTAATTTTTTAAGAAGGATTAACTGTTTATTTAACACAAATTGTACAATAACTATTTAACTATTTTATTTGTATTTTTAATTTTTTAGATAGAAGCTTACTCTTTCAGATAGGATGTGCCCATTGGTGGTAGCTTGAATCCATTCTGTTTCGGTCTCTTCAATGCGAATTATCGTCACCTTCTTCCTGAACACAACTTTCAAAAATTATTATATAAATAAACATACTTATTAAAAAATTATTTAGAAATACTTATTTGAAATGCCTTTAAAAGATAATAGCAAGGCCTTTTTCTCCAAATTTTGCTACAACATGCTTTGCTTTTCGGTTAAAATTTGAAAGTTAAATTTTTTCATAATAGAGTAAAATATCCTTGCTATTTCAGATTGTATTCCTGGAGTTTTTAAGACCTATTGGAAATTAGAAATGAAATGTGATGAATTCAAGTGAAAAGGGACGGAATGTAACTTACCAAGTGTAGATATGTGTGATCAACTTGACGACCAGAACATATTCTGAATGTTCAATTCCTTTAGGGCTATTCACAAGTACATGCAAGCGTTGGAGATAAGGAAACGTGAATTTTGTATTAGTGAAACATGTTGCTATTATCTAAATTCTGCAATTTGCGTTATTTACATAATCAAACATATTTCACTTACACAATCATACCAGACTAATAGTTTTCATATGTATAACACAACTAATCTATGCATTCTAACTCGTTGGTAGCCGTCTTACCATCTGGAAAAAAAATAAAGATCAACTCTAATAAGTAAAAATAACCCAAGAACCTGTTGAATCTTGAGGGATCGAATGGTTGCTGTGAAAGAGTTGTCTTTTGACCACAAAACAAAGAATTGTCCCACACCATAATACAATACACTTTTAACAGCAAAAAGTACAAGCACACATAAATTAGTGATGATTTACATTTTAAGGGTTTGACTATCTTTGACAACAGCAGCTTCAAAACTTCCAGTAGTGGAGTTGACAGGACAGTCCGCTTGGGAGGTTCAGGTGATTATGTTTTTGATGAAACATTTACCATGAACTACCGGTAAAGTTTTTTGCCTCTCAAGTGTCATGAGCAATGTTCCTATCAATAATTAAAATAAACTGTAAACAAATCAAAGCAAAGCTATATTTTTTTTACGTTAACACGTAACACTTGATTGAACATATAAATACTGCAAATATATACACAGTCCCAAATCGGGTATACAAACCTCTCCAAAATCGAATGGAAATCAAGAAGAATGAAGGGCTATCCTGTCAAGGTAAAACCATAGAATCCTTTTTGCTAATTAAAATACATATGACTCGTATATAATCGGAGACCTCTAAATTAGATAGAATGTAAATGAGCAAACCTCACATGTGATGGCATAAATTACATTTTCCAGGCATCTCAACGACCTACTTGTTGTTTTTTCATTGATGAAATGGGAGGCGACATGAGGACCATTTGCTTTAATTCGAACAGCAATAAGAGCATCCATTTGCACATTAACTATGTCATTGCCTCCTTGACTTTCCCTTGATAAAACTGAATCACTTTATTGAACTCAAAATCAAGTCTTCGGAAGAACACAAGCTTTGTAGAGACGATGAAGACGAAGTGTAAATTGGGAATTTGAAATTTGAAATAATCTCTCGTCATCTCCTCAATTCATGGAAACGGATTACGGAAATTTTGGGGATGTGGCTTCTAAAACCGATAGATCGGGTTGCTAAAATTTCGGGATTAATACGATTGTGTTGCTTATTTCATGGGATTTACGTTAACATACTATTTGAGAGGGAAGATAGTAATTCACTGCATAAAAAGATGCCACGTATCATAGATATGGTTTTAAAAAACGACATCTGGCATAACAATGCTTGCTTTATAGAAATAGATAGATTCCTAAATATAAAATTAATTAAATAATGAGTTTTGTTCGTATATTAGGACCATATAGATTTTCGGTTCCATTATTTTTATTTTTCTGTTATGACTCGGTCCTGTTTGTGGACACATCCTATGGCTTATACAATTTCAATCCAAATCTATAAACCTGTATTGGGTTAATTTTGTTTGGCTGTGTCTTATTGGGCTCCCGTTAATATTCACATGGGCCAAATATGAGTTTCTGTGAGTATTTATTGGCCCATCTTTAGAAGTTAGTCCTTTAAAGGGACATAATGTCAAAAACTATTGCACAACTCTTTAGTCCTCATTACAAACCAACAACAACACCTTGTGCTTTTCACATTTCACTGAAAATCATACGAATTTATTAAAAAAGAATGTATATTACTAACCAAACATTTACAACTTATTTTAGCTTGAGATGGTAAAAGTGGCTGGTGGGATAAACCGTCAAAACGGTAGTTTTTGGTACCGGTGAAATGGGATTTGATTTGCATCGAAACTTCTTTGTCTAGAATTTTTATAGACTATATTGTGTTAAATATCATAAGATAAATTGTATCATCATAGTAATGATCTATTTTTATAAAATAATTATAACTTGTATGTATTAGATATACATCTTTGGTGAGTTTAATAAATCCTTTTGACCCATTTTCTATGATAGCATTTTCTATTCATCCATTAGCAAGTAAATGGGTCCAGATTGCTATATAGATTCTTGCAATAAAAGAAAATTTTTAGTTTGATATTTATCTATATATTAATTTGCGTGATTTTGATGCCTTCATGTTACGTTTTTTTTGGGGCTTGGTTTCTTTGATGTAACGCGGATCATGATCATGGATCCATTTCGGGCGGGTTTCTTTTCGGGTTGCGGATCGCTGCCACTTTCTCGATTTTGCCTCTTTTACACCGCCACCACCGCTTTTGCAATTGAGATCATCCACCACCGCTTCCTTCCTCTCCACTCTCACCCATCCTCCCCAATTCATGTTGCATCGCCGCTCCGCCGCTTCACTGCTCGGATGGCCGCTCCACAGGTGTAGTTTATACCGGTGGAGACGGAATATGAAGCGTAAATGGCACTACAACTCCCGATCTTTATCTCCACCACCGATCGGTGTCGATGGTATATTCTTCAAATTTTCTTCTGGGAGTCATAGTCTTCTTTTTGGGTATTTTGCCTGAAACATTTACTCCTTTCGTTTTTTGTGGTTCTTTAATAGACTCCATTTATGCATTTATCGAAGCATTATGTCCATGCATGTTGTCATGATTGAAACATGTATTGATCATTTAAATCTTTTGCAGTCGACACGCCATCAAAGGCAACGACCGCAAAACTATCGGAAACTTTAGGGTTAACTGTCCTCCAGTTGCAAAATTGGTTTTCTTCCCGACGATTCAAACATAGGCAAGAAATGACTCTTAAAAGTTGGGCATGTGACAGTGAAATTGGGGAACAAACGAAATCTTTGCCGTTCTCGAACCCTAAGACACCACTCAGACCAATTTGAGGATTACAAATATCCAGATTAGTATATTGACCCGATAAGTTTTTTGATTTGATAAGATATTAAAATTTCTAGATACTAATTGAATTTTCTTTTGCTACTTGAGTTTTATGACAGAAGGTGGAGGTTTATTCTATAGAAAATGATATGTCGTTGTTGACGAAGGCTTCGTCTCAAAAGCTAACCGGTATGCTTTGTTTCAATATGTCCTGTCTAAATTTCTGCTACTATTGGTCCAAATATTCTAAGTATAAAGTCTTCCAAATTATTTGATCATCGAAAGGCACCTTCTATATCAACCAACATTCCAAATTGATTTCTTATTTTATCGTTAATAGGCACCTTCTACATCAATCAACTATTCCAATTTGATTTATTAGAACATGAATTACTTTAAAGGAAGTTTAAGCTAAAGGAATGTTATTTGCATTATTTTCTTTTATTATTCTTTGCATCCTAATTAAAATATGGTAGCACTCATATGTCTTTGCTTCAGTACATATGCACACCATGTGTTTGTGAAAATACAAGGTTTGATTTCTTTATCTGCTATGTTTTTTTTTCATTTTTGTTTAATTCTTAATTTCGGGATTCTGGTTTCTAGGGTTCATTAATGTTTCTTTTGATTGGATTTGCAGGAGACTTAGGGCATCCTTTTCCATCTACAGTCCATAAAATATGGCAAATGATATGTATATTTTCAGTTTGGGGGTTAGGGTTTCTATATTTACAAGTTCCAACAAAATATCTGCTTAAAAAAATTATGCTAATTGCCAAACTATTTTATGTTTTTTAAACGACGCCCATTGAATCCTCTTTATGATATGTATATAAATGACTCCTCAATCTTAAGTATTTTTAAATATTATAAATTCCGGTGTTCACATATCTCACATGTATGAAGAATATATGAAACTGGTCCTATTTATATTTTGATCAATGATGGTTTTTTGTTATCTTTTTACCAGGTTATGCCTAAGAGGTTTCAAAAATCCTTTATAGTAGTAGCAATTACGGTATGAGGAACTTATATTATTTTTCTTCTTTTGTATTATTTTCTTAATTTATACCGGAAGCCCCCATGATAATTGCTACCTTGCTACCTTCCGATTGGTGGTGTTGTAGTTCTACAAAGTTGTGTACTCAAAAACTAGAATATTGAAGGAAACTGTTTCGAGAAAGAAAGTAAATTGGGACCAACTTGAATTCAAAACCCTAGACACCGAGTTGATATATATTTGGAATGGAAATTCAATACTAATTGATTGAAGGTATGGAGAGAAATTCTAAGATTCAAATGACAACTATATTACATTTTTGTAGCATTGCCCTTGAAACTTCCTCCCACAACCAAATAGGAATCGTTTTTTTAGAAAATGTTTTATGAGGTACTTTCTTTCTTAGGTTGAAGCTTTATTTATGTCACTACCCAATTGATCATGTATAGGGAACTACATTTGTACATTATAAAATAAGTGCGAGTGTTTGTCTATAATTCTTTGTAGGAGGATTTTGTCGAGCTTCTTATGGGACCTACCTTCCCTACTCTTACATCTTGTGTCAAGGTAACTGCTTTTTGGGACAATGTAAATTTTTTTTCGGCTAAATGCAAGAAATAGAAACCTACTTTCAATATTTTTGTGTTATAACTGCTTTTTGGGACAATGTAAATTTTTTCCGGCTAAATGCAAGAAATAGCAACCTACTTTCAATATTTTTGTATTATAACTGCTTTTTGGGACAATGTAATTTTTTTTCGGCTAAATGCAAGAAATAGCAACCTACTTTCAATGTTTTTGTATTATAGCATCCTACTTTCATTTCTTTCTATTACAACATTGTATTTTCATTTTCTTGTCCTATTAACGTTTAACATATTGCACATTCAAAAATCTATCCAATTATAGCATTATAGTTTTAATAATTTTTCTTTTAGGACAAATTTGAAAATTTTACGCGGTTATAATGGATGACATTGCTGTACTTGTGTAAATTTTCAAATTACAATGTTGTAATAAGAAGAAACAAAAGTACGGTGCTATAATAAGCAAATCAATTAAAGTACAATGCTATTTCTTTCATATAACCCTTTTCATTTGGGCTAATTGCAAAATTTAGCAATGTACTTGAGGGCATTATATGCTAACAATCCTATTATACATCTTACATTCATTTCTTTCTATTATAGCATCGTACTTTTATTTTCTTATTAAGGTATTCTACTTTGAAAAACTATCCAATTATATCATTCTACTTTTCGTTTGTTTTTATTAGAACAATACTTTGACAAACTACCCAATTATAGCATTGTACTTTCAGTTTTCCTTTAAAAGTTTACTCAATTGTAGCATTGACATTCATTGTTATCTGGATTTTGGGTGGTGGCATTGCTATAACCGGGAATATTTTCAAAGTATAATGCTGTAATAGGAACTATAATAAATGAAACAATGAAAGTACGTTGCTATTTTTTGCAGTTTATTTTACTAATGGAATTTTATTATGGTTGAGACAATAATGTCTTTTAATTAGCAAATGCTTTATATAGTTTTATCTTTGACAGGATTGCATCATCTAGAAAGTGGCTTCAGGATCTGCGAAAAGAAAGCGTCCCGACACACCCCGCTGACCGAACCCGTGCATAGCACGGGACCCCACTAGTTATTAATCAGAATCAGTGTAAAAATATCATGTAATATAATTGGCCAAGTGGATATAAATATTAACGTTGATTTTCAAAACAGGTACTTATATATAAAAAAAATAGTTGTACCTTACAAATTTTCTTACCAAATATGTTCACCCGATCATAAATATGAAAGAACGTTACCAACTCAATACGTCTAATTATATGTCTAGAAAATGAGATAAAATTCGACTAACTGAGAGAAAATTATAAGATACAAGTAAAAATACGTTTAATATCATACTATACAAAATACGTCTTTTGTTAGTTTTTTTTTTGGGTAAAGAGGACGGTACCCCTGGCAAATTTTATTAATAAAAAAAAGGGCTAATAACATAAAAACCACTATAGTTTGGCCAAAATATGATTTAAGCACTATATTTTTTTTCGTTCTAAAAAAACCACTCATACTTTCAAAAAAATTTGTAAAAACCACTCATATTTTCAAAAAGATACATTGCGACCACTATAACAAATTAAATTCATAATTGTATGTTGTCAAATCATAACACTTCTTACCCCTGTCATATTCAAAATTTAGTGGATTCACTTGGACACTCTATGCATTCACAACGTGGCCGAAGAGTTGTAGTTACGAAAACCAAAATTACATGTAGACAACGTTATATATCATTTTCACTGCAATGAAGTTCTAATATTTTCTTAAAATGTCGATATGAAACTTTTCACATAACCTTTCGATGAAAAAAATCGTCAAAAGTTATAAAATAAAATGAACAGTGGTCAATATGAATTTTTTTGAAAGTATGAATGGTTTTTATGGAACAAAAATAAATATAGTGATTAAACCAGAATTTTGGTTAAACTACGGTGGTTTTTATGTTATTAACCCTAAAAAAAAAGAATAAATACAATTTAAGGCTGGGGACTCCCCACCAAATAAACAACAAAAAGACCCATTGTGACAAGCCCTAATGGTCAACAAGGCAATACTAGGAACCAAAACAGGTTTTGGAACCAAAGAACATAACAGGAACATTAAAAGCAAACATCCTGCAAAAAACAAACCATACAAGCAGAGAAATATATAATATAAAAGATGAGATAGGAGAGAATAATAGACCACAGTGGCTCGATCAACAATTCCGGTCATTGGTATTTGGCGCTTCGAATCTCGTATTGTACAAAATACTTCTGTTGCAAAAATACAACTTCCAATTTTTTTAACCAACTTTATTTATTTGCATATACAGTCAAGGTGAGACCGACTAGTGTTCACGAAGTCTTTTTGGTTTTTTTGTTAAAAGATAATTTAAATATTTGTTTATTGGTTAAAGATTCTTACCAAATAAAAAAAAAAACAATAATAATGAAAAGTTCAATCTTGGTTTACCTATTTGTAAATGATGGTTAGTTAAAATTAGCCATGTTTCTTGGCGTGAGGGACCGGACCGAATAAGTTAGGCCACATAAACCCGGCCTACGGGAGTCAATCACGGGGATCTGTCTTTTTACCGCAAACCTCACATCAATAATTTTATGTTTCTCTTTTGGTCTATTTTTCGCTTTTAAAAGCAAGAGTTTTACTTTATATTTCTTTTTTAATCATTGGACATGTTAGTGTTAAACGATTGGAGTTTATAGCGATGTCAAAAACTGATTTGACGGATTTTGTTAAAATTTAAAATAAAGCGGGAACAAAAGACGTATCTTCTAGATCAAATGTCAAAGCAAGTGAGGTAAGATTGACTTACTAACATCTTTTTGTGATTTTTAAAATTTTAAGCCAATTATAGTATAAATATGATTATATAAACTTTATATTTTTCATTAAGCAAATTGCACGTAAAAGTAACATTTTGTTTATATCATAGGTAACATAATTTCCAAGTCAGCATTTAAGGAATTGTGTTATAAATATATGATCAAATAAAACATCATTACATAACGTTATATAGATAGTTAACTTTATCCTAATTTATCTACTGGAAAATACAACGTTATAGATACGAACTGAAAATACAAACAAGGGGCATATGAATAATATCTGTAAGACTTGAAAAGAACCAAAAGTAAAGTGCAAAACTAACAGGAAAAACTATCGACCAAAGGAGTGGAAGGCAAACAAGTTGTTCCTAGACAACCAATATGGAGGGAAAATAACTTTATGAACCTTGAGGATTAAAAAACAAGGGTGTGACAGTTTCCCCGCCATCATTGCCCACCTTCCGCCTTCAGCTGACGCGCTCGTCAACCAGCTTCCTCCGACAGCCGATAGCCGCTTTATAAGACAGGGCTCTCGACGGATCAAAGCCTACAGCAGCAGAGATAGGTTGATCTGAGACAGCTGCCGGAGCTTCGAACGACAACGTCAAGTGTCAAGAACCGCTGACTGCTCCACGCTCGGAAATTTCAAGCTCGTTCTTCAGTGCACAAGTTTGCTTCCGTCGATCTGTTGGTAACAAGCTTCAAGTTTCTATAAGTTCATGTACGATCTGTTGGTAACAAGCATCTAGAACCGGAATTGACAAGCAAAAAGTGCATCTGCAGCAAACCCCAACCACCATCTTCTCCGATCTCCAACGGTTGAGTCGAATCAATCAACTAGGTGAGTTGACTCGGTGAGTCGAGTCGGGTAAGGGTCAAAACAGTTGAGTCAGACAGTGGGTTAGTTCAGCGGGTCGACCAACTGGTCCAGTCGGGTATCCAATTTAGAAACTTTTTCCCTTGGTTTTAAAAATCAACAAATCCAAAGACGGAAAGATAAGAGGGAGCGACTTGTAAAGCCATTGGTCGTAAACAGTAAATTTAGAGTTTTTTTTAGTTTTTGTGCTCGGTTTTTGTCATGGCCGGTGATACACCGGGTTTTGATTCCGTTCTACACCCTGATGATGAAGACATGGGTATGCAAAACAATGATAATATGATTTTTTCTGCTCAAAGAAGTGATGATTCTGGTTATTCTGGTAATCAGAAAGTTATAAAGTTACAAATGGTCTCACGTGATAACAAAGCATCAATGTTTAAGAACTATTCGTCTTCATTGATTGATGCAACTGATGAACGAAGAAACAAAGATAAAAGAAAAACTCTTCATAGAAAACGTATCCCCGTTGATGTGATCTCGAGGCCAAGTATTTCTCACGAATATTCCGGTGGTAGAATGGTGGACGGCATGGTTGAGGATGGTGATTCGTCGGAGGATGAAGGTACGGAAGGAGGCGAAGAAGCAATCGAAGATACCACCGGTCGGGGGAGGGATGTTGTCGTTGCCGTTGCTGAGATTGGAGTTAGTATCCCAGATTTTGCTGTCACATCTGAACGTGGGAATGCTTCTCCAACGGTCATGCCTTGTGAAGTCGCACACGAAAATTCTGTTCACGAGGAAGATGGCCATGCTAGCACAAAGGTCCACTTACATCCTTCTAAAAATAAAGGTTTGACTACTTTTGCTTTTAAAAATTTGAATCCTAGATTATATAATGTCTCCACACGTAAAGGTCAAGATAATGTCTCTACTGTAGGAAATAATCACCCACTTGCCACTCCTATTTGCTCCAATGTGGTGATGTCCCCCTCTAAGATCGGGCGTGAAACACCTATTTCTCAATCCCTTTTGGGCCCTCCACCTAAACACTCTCTTGGCAATTATAATTGCAACCGTGACTCCTCAAAATGTATACCTCCTGTTAATGAGATCATTGCTAAACTATCGGATAAAGTGAAAATTGATGGTTTTAAAAATAAAATTGCTAATGCTTGGTCAAAAAAATTACCTTTACTTGTTAATTCTCAAGCAAACATTATTACCGGTTCTCAAAAACACACTAGCGCTAATTTTCGTCTTATCCCGAACCTTAGCAATGATATTAACGTTCCGGTAGATATTCCTATGGCGGCAGTTAATAAAGTCTGTCAAACACATGCTAGGACTATTTGTGGTTATTTTGTTGGAAAAAACATGTGGTATTCGGACGTGCGTTATCTGGCTTCCAAGATGTGGTCCCAACATGGCCTTCTGGACGTTTTGTTAAACGGTAACGGTGTTTACCTTTTCAAATTTAGTGATGACCAAGGCCTTCAACATGTCATCACTCATGGACCATGGACGTTTAAAGGTGTCCCGATTGTAATTCAAAAATGGAGACCTGGACTTAGTATCCATAAGAACAAACATGACAAACTACCGCTTTGGATCAAAATCCATGATATTCCCTATGAGGCTTGGAGTGATGACGGTCTTAGCCACATAGCTTCCAAAATTGGAAAGCCCCTAGCTATGGACTCTTATACAGCTAATATGTGCACTTATGCGGCTGGCAAAGCCGTTTATGCCCGTGTTCTTCTTGAGGTCCCCACTAGATCTTCATGGGTGGATAAAGTGATGGTTCGTATCCCTGATCCCGATACTTTTGAGTTATCTACTCACACTCTTCGTATCGAGTATGAGTGGAAACCTCCTATGTGCACTCATTGCATGGTTTACGGTCATGAAACTAACACTTGTTTGCATGTCATTTCTAAGACTAATGAAGATAAGCTAAAAGAGAAAAGTTCTACCGATCCAATGCAAGCTTCTACTCCTATGGAACAAAATGATGGTTTTACGGTTGTCTCTAAAAAGAAAAATGTTTCTAAACAAGACACAATAAATGAAAATAAATCTAACGATATTTTGCTAAGTAATTCAATTAGAAATATCAAATCTTTTTCTAAACAAGGTTCAAAAAATGAAAAGAAAACTAATGATAATTCACAAAGTAATTCTAACAGAAATACCCAAAGTGTTGTATCGGCTAAAGATGTTTCAAAAAATAATACTTATAATAAAAATAAAAACACTATTAACAAATCGCGATTTGAGTTCCGCCCGGTTCCAATTAAGAATCACCCCCCCATTCCCCCCCTTTCTCATAATGCCCCACCCGGTTTCCCTTCCCCCTTTGTCCGACTTTCTTCCACCACGCCAACGAAACAGTCTGAGCGCTCAACTCCTATCTTCAATGCCTTCTCCGTTCTTGAGAGTTGTTCCACCGAAATGACAGATCATCCCGCTTCTACTTCCCCCCTCCCCCATAACCCATCACAACCCTTTATAATGGTCCATAACCCATTACAACTTTCATAATGATCCATGACCCATCACAACCCTTTATAATAGTCAATAACCCATCACAACCTTTCATAATTGAGCATCACCCACCACAACCCTTCTTAATGGTCACCTTATGATAGCTCCGGAGTACGAGCAGATGGAATCCACCCCCCTCTCGGTTTCCATATGACGCACGTCGCTGCGTGGAACACTCGTGGTCTCTGTAAGCTTTCTCATCAGAAAGCTTTGAGAGAGCTTATCCGCGATCAAAATCTCCAAATTTGTGCCGCCATCGAGACTCGTGCCTCCTTCTCTAATCTCCCTGGTATCTGTAGTCGTGTCTTTGGATCATGGTCTTGGTCTTCCAACGGGCTTTTTTGCACTCAGGGAACTAGAATTGTGATTGCCTGGGACCCGCTGGCTGTTGATATGATGCTTCTCGACTCCAATGATCAGGTTATGCATTTCAGCGTTAAAAGTCGTGATTCTAATAAATCCTTCTTCTGCTCGTTCATCTATGCTCATAATAATCACATGCAACGCCGCATTCTTTGGGATTCTCTTGCAGCTCATAAACATGTTGTTAAAGCTGCCCCCTGGATCGTGTTGGGTGATTTCAATGTTGCCCTTGACATGAAAGATAGCACCGCTGGAGCGTTTGGTATCTCTCGTGGCATGGATGATTTCAGGAACTGTGTGAATCGGATTGAGATGGAGGACCTAAATTTCAAAGGTCTCTTCTACACCTGGACCAAATCTCCTAACGGTTACGATGGCATTCTTAAGAAGCTTGACCGTGTCATGGGTAATCCGCGCTTCGTTGCTTCTTTCCCCTCTGCTTCGGTCACTTTTCTCCCTTACAGATCGTCTGACCATTCCCCTGTTGTGCTTTCTCTCCCCCTCAGATCCCCGTTCAAGCCTAAACCTTTCAAGTTCCCTAATTTTCAGACCTATAAGAACGAGTTTAAGCATGTCGTTGCTTTTTCTTGGGATCCTGATATCCCCGACCATCATATGTATAAGATTTTCCAAAACCTAAAAAATCTGAAAGCGCCTTTACGTAAGCTGCTCCGTAGTCAGGGCAACCTCTTCTCTAAGGTTATCTCTCTTCGTACTGAACTTGATAGAGTTCAAATTGCTCTGGATCGGGACCCTTTCAATAGGGCTCTCCGTGACGAACAATGCAGGTACCTTTTCGCTTATAATGAGGCTTGCCTGGATGAAGAGAGGTTCCTGAAACAGAAGGCTAAGGTTGACTGGCTTCGTGAGGGTGATAAAAATTCTGCTTTCTTCCACAAGTCTGTTAAAAGCCGTAATTCTCGCAATCGTATTGACTCCATCCAGGATGCCCAGGGCAACTGGATCTCTGGGGATGCCCTCCCCAATCTGTTCGTCTCCCACTTTCAAAGTTTCTTGGGCGCATCCCACCCCTCCCTTGCTATCCGTGACCCGTGTTCCCTCTTCTCTAATAAGCTCTCCCCTCTTCAGTCTGCCGCCATGCTTACTCCTGTTACGGATAAGGAGGTTAAGTCCGTCTTGTTCTAGATGGGCGATGATAAAGCGCCCGGCCCAGATAGTTTCACGGTTAAGTTCTTCAAGTCAGCTTGGGATATTGTGGGGCCAGATGTCTGTTCGGCGGTTAAGGAATTCTTCTCTTCTGGTAAACTCCTTAAATCCCTCAACAACACCGTGCTTGCTCTCATCCCTAAGGTTGACTCACCGTCTAAAGTCACTGATTTCCGCCCCATCGCCTGTTGTAATGTTGTTTATAAATGTATCAGCAAGATCATTGCGGATCGTATCAAGAACCACCTCTCTTCTCTCGTTGATGAAAACCAATCGACTTTCATTCCAGGGCGCCTTATCACTGACAATGTTCTTCTTGTCCAGGAGCTCATGCGTGATTATCATTGTCATCATGGTCCCCCCAGGTGTGCGTTTAAAGTCGATATCCAAAAAGCTTACGATACGGTTGACTGGTTTTTTCTTCGCACCATCTTGTTTGGGTTTGGTTTCCCCATTCGTATGATTGGCTGGATCATGACGTGTGTCTCCACTGCTGCTTACTCTGTGAGCATCAATGGTAATATGCACGGATTCTTCAACGGTCAAAGGGGCATTCGTTAGGGTGACCCCCTCTCTCCCTATCTCTTCACTCTTGTCATGGAGGTGCTTAACCTTATGATCAAAAGAAACATCTCTGACTCCGATTGTTTTAAATTCCATCGGCAATGTGAGGACCAAAGTATCACCCATGTATGCTTTGCCGATGATCTTATTCTCTTCTGTCAAGGCGATAGATCTTCAGTTCGTGTCTTATTTGACTCTCTTGCTGAATTCTCTAGGGTCTCTGGGCTCCACCCTAACGAAGCGAAGAGTGAAGCCTTCTACTGTAATATTGGTGAGAGGCGCAGAGCTTCTATTGATTGTATTGTTAGGTTTCCGGAGGGATCTTTCCCTGTCCGATACCTTGGCGTCCCTCTCATCACCACTCGTCTTGTCCACAAGGACTGTAAAGGCCTTGTTGATAAAGTCAAATGCAGGATTAACGACTGGAAGAACAAGTCTCTCTCTTTTGCCGATCGTCTCCAACTCATCCTCTCTGTCCTTTCTTCCATGCAAATATATTGGGCTTCCGTTTTTATTCTCCCTAAATCTATCTCTAACGAGATTGAGAAACTCATTAGGGGTTTCCTCTGGTGCAACAGTGAGATGAAGCGTGGTAAAGCTAAAGTCTCATGGAAGACGGTGTGTCTCCCTAAGACCCATGGTGGTCTGGGTATTCGTAACCTTGCTGTTTGGAATATTGCCCTTATGGCTTCCCATGCCTGGAGACTCCTTTCTAATAAGGATTCTCTCTGGGTCAGGTGGATCCACTCGTACCGCCTCTGTGGGCGTAACTTCTGGGATGCCCCCAAGAAGCGTGGTATGGGCTATGCCTGGCGTAATATCCTCGACATGCGGGGTAAGATCAGGGACTTTATTGTCTCCAAGGTTGGTGATGGCTGCTCTACGTCTGCTTGGTTCGATAACTGGCATCCTGCTGGTCCCCTCTGTCAGTTCTTATCTGCCCGTAACATCCATAATGCAGGATTCACTCCTGATTCTAAGGTTGCTGACATTGTCCTCAACGGGTGTTGGGTGCGCCCCCATTGCTGGCAGGACTCCCACCCGGTTCTCCTTTCTCATAACCCCCCTTCTCTTTCCACATCCGTTCCTGATAAACTCCTCTGGAGATCTTGCGACGGTAAGGTCTATCCTTTTTCGATCCGTTCTGTCTGGCACTCTATCCGCCCTTCGGAGCAGCCAGTCGACTGGTATCATCTTGTTTGGTTCTCCCAGAATATCCCTAGACATGCATTCATTCTCTGGGTTGCTCTCAAAGATCGACTCAAGACCCATGATAAAATCAGAAGCTGGGAGTTGTTTGGTTCTCCCAACCTCATTTGTGCCTTCTGCGGAGATTGTTCCGATTCCCTTCCTCATCTTTTCTTTGAATGTTCTTTCCCTTCTATGGTTTGGCATGATCTTCAGCATGTTATGAACCTCACCTTCCCCACAAATTGCTGGTCGGATATCATCAATCTTCTCAAGGATAAAAACGTCTGGTCCGTTATCCGAAGACTTGTGCTTGCGGGAGCTATCTACCACATTTGGCAGGAAAGAAATAACAGGATTTTTAAAAATAAGAGAAGCTCGTATCATGCTGTTGTCAAGTCTATTATTGATGATGTCCGTTGTAGACTGATGAGTCTGTCTATGAAACCTTCCCCAAATGTTGTTTTGGCTAAAAGGGTTTGGTCCCTCCCCTAACGTTGAGTGATGTACATCCTATTATCCACTGTGGACCATTATTCTCTCCTATCCCATCTTTTCTACTATATTTTTCTCTGCTTGTATTGTTTTGGTTTTTGCAGGATGTTTGCTTTTTATGTTTCCTGTTATGTTCTCTGGTTCCAAAATCTGTTTTGGTTCCTAGTATAGCCTTGTTGTCCATTGGGGCATGTCCCAATGGGTTTTTGTTGTTTCTTAGGTGGGGAGTCCCCAGCCTTCAATTGTATTTATTCTTTTTATTAATAAAATTTGCCAGAGGTACCGTCCTCTTTACCCAAAAAAAAACAAGGGTGTGATTTAGTAGGGAAAGTCGATGGGATCAAGAAGCAAAACCGGAATATAAAAGGTTATGGGAAATAATCAAGGCAAGAAAAATCAGCTTCAACGAAGTGCCAAAAGGTTTACTATCCTAGGCACAATGAAAAAAAAAACATCCATAATAGCAACAATGGGAAAACCAATGATTCATAGGACCATCTCATTATTATGGAATGGTAGAATATTTTCATTCTCTTCAAAAAGTTTGGAATGGTAGAATATTTTCATTCTGTTCAAAAAGTTAATATGCAAACATGTACTCTAACATCCCTTTACAGTTTTATCGCGAGGATTTTAACGAACGTTTAAACTAGTTGGAAATCATGGAATAGAGTCGTCGACAGACCTTTCGTGAAGATGCGGGCATATTGAGCAGGGGAAGGAACATGAACGACACGAATATCGCTGAGAGCAACTTTGTTGAGGACGAAGTGAATATCAATACCAGTGATGTTGCACAAGATTGGATGACACGTAGACCACACTAACATTATCACAATGCATAAGGGTAGCTTTGTTGGATGGGCATCAAATAATAGCAAAATATTGGGAATCCAATATGTCTCAGCAACTGCCTTTGCAATGTCTCGGCATTCTACCTCCGCTTTGGATCTGGACGTGACACATTGTTACTTAGAGGACTAGGAAATGAGCCCCCTCCCCTCCCCCCCAAATAATACATAGTTCTTAGAGGTCGAACGTCGTGTGGCTGGACATCCTTCCTAATCAACATCAAAAATAAGTTATAAGGGAACGTGGAGACATGAATCTATTGCCTGTGATCACTGGTGCCTCAAATGTATCGCAGGATACGTATGAGATCATGATGATGTCGCTCTCTCATATTATGCATATATAGACATATCTATTGTACATCAAACAATATGTCTGGTTTAGTGAAGGTAAGGTACTAAAGAGCCCCAACTAGGCTGCAAAAAAGGGTCAGATCGACAACTAGGTGTCCTGTTGAATCCAACTTATGGACTAGTTCAACTGGGTTTCTGCAGGGGTTGCAGTTAAGCATGTGAGCCCACTCAAGGATGTCAATGTCGTACTTTTGCTGAGATAAGAGCATACATGTAGAAGATCGAACAACTGAAATACTGTCACACCCCCGACCGAGGCGGCGGAACATGCCGGACTGTGCGACTAAGTTCTTGGATCACATGCAATTGAATATACAGTACAAGTACAACAATAAACCAAAGGATAGTTGTATTTCATCTTGAAGTTTGAATACATGGTTCTTACAAATAATAATAGTAGAGTACATGAAATGCCTTAACAGATATAACAAAACTAGGTTGCCTGAAATCCGTGAAGATTTCCATCTTCTGAAAGTCTCATTGATTTCCTGAGAATACATGTAGTTTTGAGGGTCAACACAAGGTTGGTGAGAGTTACAGGTTTTCTGCTAAACACAGCACTGATACTTTTAAAATAACTAAAAGTATTCCTTTTGTAATTATAATCATACTTGTAAATGAGTTTGTAAAGAGTTGCTGAAAATCGTAAGTAATACCATACTTATAAATGAATTGTATAGAGTTTTTGAAAACCATAAGTAATACCATACTTATAAATGATATGTATGTTTAAGAGAAAACCATCAATGCTTATAGTTGAGTCCTATAACCGAGCTATTCGACTGAAATGTACCCCCGTACAACGCTTCATGGACGCCGTAGTAATGAAAAGATAAGTATCACCTATATCGATTTGCAAGTCGAAGTTGTAGCTAACAACCATAGGTGGGGGTGTCAACCCGTATAGATCTATACATATGTATCTCGCTCTGCTTGATTAACGGTTATAGTAGTGTGGGGTCTAGGTATTTCTACTTAGTTATGAATAGTGTCTCACTATCTAATCCATTGATAAATGTAGGATAGACAAGTCTCATCCCAAAATGGTTTTTGTTATAAAAGCCAAGTATGTTGATAAGTATATACGTAATAGTGTACAATACTCGCTTATTGAAAACATTTTATAAAGCTATAATAACATTTATAAAACTTGATATGAAATTGGTAAATGTTTATATTGCACATGTATTCTCCCCCATAATATATAAAAACATAGACAAAGGGGCCGTAACACACACTTTTGAAGCGTGAATTCAGCTTAGATTCGAGAATAATCGCGTTCGAGAAACACCGCGAAATAACACCAACGAAGACTTAAGCGACAAAGGGGCAAAGGGAGGGAGGAAGAAAGCTAGATGCTTGGTGAATTGGTGAAAATAAATGAAGAAGATGCATCTTATTTATAGGGTTGAAAATCACTATTCGTCACTATTCACGTCACTATTCACGATGTAAGCACTTACATAATCATTACGCTATGGTTTCCGATTTTATAATTAGTATTATTTTTTAGACCAGAGAATTGTTGAGCCGAGTGCACTGATTCTAGAAACCTAAACAGATAATTTTTTCGAGTTGCAGAACATCGGGAAATCGCGTTTAAATATTGCCTTCATTTATCCGCAGTATCCGATTAGTTGACTTTTATAAATATTTTTACTAAAAATATTTCGAGTATGGAATCCAATAATAGACCATAGTCTGAGTCCAATAATGTTCTCGGAATTTCCATATGAGGTGCGCAAGTGCCTCAACGGATCGAAACGATTTATGTAGTTAAATAAAATCAGTGTTATACTGGTTTGTTTTGGCTTGTTTTCTTATAACAGTCGTAACTTTTGCATATGAGCTCCGTTTTGAATGTTATTTATATTTCCGAAATCAGTGAAACATGTAATCTGAGGTTAGATTGCTTGTTTTGTTTCACAAATGGTTAATACTTATTTTTAGTTTTTCAGACGTATTAACTAGGGTTTCAGTTTGTGCTTGAGATATTCCATTATAGGAAGTAAGATTTTATCTCGTATCTTATTTTAATCGTAATGACACTATATTTTCCAAAGTACGCATTGAAGCTCAAAAGGTTTGGTTATAAAGAGGTTTGCGGTGAATTAACTGTTTATAGTTCTAGGTATAAATTTCCGGGATGTCACAAATACCAAGAAAAATAGTTGAGAGTGTAAGAACCCGCAAAAAAGCTGTAAAAAGGGTAAAATGGTCTTTTGTCATATTGTAGACCATTATGTAAAATAATTTGTTGTTTGTGGAATAAGAATGTAAGAAATAAAAGTTTATGTAAAATTTGGAATTTTACCGCGTGAATAGTGAAATTTGACCAAAAAGGGCAAAATGGTCATTTGATATGGAAATGACCAAAATGTCAAGAAAATGTTAAGTTAGTTATTGGGACATGATTTGCAAAGATATGAGCCTTGGGACTAGTTTTGAACAATGGAAGAAATCTAGGGACTAAAGTGCAAATATTTTATAAATAATAAATATAAATAAGAGAGATTATCCATCTCTCATTCAGAAGAGTCAAGAAGTTTATAGAATTCTCCAGAGAGAACGAGAGTGAGCACGGGAAGAACAAGGATTTTGGAATGTCTTGCAAGAATTGAAGCTAAACACTTGGAATTAGTGATTCCAAGCTTTGAGAGGTAAGAATTCTAAGCTTTAAACTCAAAACCTTGAACGGGAGTTGAGTCTTAACTTCTGATTTTCCAGAAATTATAGTTCTAATGAAATCATCTTGCTCAAAATCATCAATTTAACATATTTAGGGATGAATATGTTGAATTACAAGAAAATGATGATTTTGGTTCAAGAACATTAAGCCACGGGTTTGGATGAACATGTGATTTTGATGAGTCTAATAGGTTAGAAATGATGAAAGAAACTTGTATTAACAAGTAATTCAATGGAATTGAAGCTTTGATGCAAAAATGATGAAATGGGTTTTTAGCTCAAGAACCCTAGAAACGGGTTTATGAGTTGAAACTGATTTCATATGGTTCTAATGGTTTTGGTAAGTTAAAAATGTCATAAATGAACTAAGAAATCAGTTCCAAGCTTGAAAAATTCAATAAATTGGTTTTTGGTGAAAAATGGTGATTTCGGAAGAATTTTCAAGTTTATAAAGAAGATTTGATGATTTTATGGTTTAAAATCAAGTGTAAGTTGGTATTTAGGGCCTGGAAATGACCCTAAACTGATTAAGTCAAGTATTAAGAGCTTAATGGGGTGAACAGTGAAACTGCAGTTTGAAAAATGCCAAAATAGCAATGTACTTTATGATCGCGACGCGACCACCCCTAGGGTCGCGACGCGACCTTGCGGCAGAAGGCTGGGAAGTTTCTGTCCAATTTTTGAGATTTGAACTCGTTGCTAGACATGTCCGTTTGACCTAAAATTCATACCATAGGCTCAAAATGGTATGAAACCACGTGGAAAATTGTCGGAACCGAAATACGACCTCCCGAGGGTACTGTAGTAAAATACGCGTATTTCGGGAAAATTTTAAAATGAGTTAATAAGGGTTATACACTTGTTATGACCTGAAGTTGTATCATATGAGACCCTAGAACTGTAGAGTCAGTTGTGGTATGTATTTATTAATTAAGTAAATATATATGATACTTGTATAGGTGGTGCATCAAATACTGTCGAGCACGGGAAAGGAAAAGGTGTACGAGAAGCTTAGTGATCCATAGCAAAACCAAGGTGAGTATATGTGGACTTTTTGTACATAGCAAAAATGATATTTTCAGAAAATAAGATTTCCAAATACTTTTGAATACTAAAGTTGGAAACAGTTTTAAAGTAGCTCTATACAAGGGCTAAGTGTTTTTAAGCAGATTTTAAGCAGTGTAGTTTGTAAAGTTTTGAAAGAAGTTCCATATGAGAGCTAAAGATATTGAAGTTAGTTTTGAAAGTATTTTTGATCATGAGTTAAAAAGTCTCTGAGTTTGAGTTTATTATGTATTGTGTCCTTTTTGACCAATTCGAGATGAAATGAAGAAAGTAATGAGATAAAAAGTAACATAAAGAAAGTAATGAGAGTTAGTTGTCTGGACTAGGATCACCCACATAATCGGGAGATCTGAAGACACTACTGGGGTGGTACCTCCCGTCGCGAAGTAGTTGTCTAGCTTAGCATAACCTTGTGCTTGGATCTGTTCCAAGTCACGAAGGGAAGACAAATATAGCATAACCTTGCGGGTGGATCTGTTCTGTCCCGTGAAGGGGAGTTAGTAGAATGAATTAAATAAAACTAATTCATGAGTTTCAGTTGGTCACAAGAAAATGAGAAAGAAAGCAGTTTTTGAGAAAGAAAGCAGTTTTTGAGAAAGAAAGTATTTTTTTTAGATTTGAAAATAGAGAAAAAGAAGCAATTTTGAGATTTGTTATAAAAATAAATCTTAAGTAGTTTACTTGTTAATATTTCAAGTTTTGAGTAAAAAAGTTTTGGGTCTAAAACCCATATTACTCACGAGGCTTTATGTCTCACGTATATTTTTTTTAAAATGCTATTTACTTAGGTGAGGGGAGCAAGAGCTGGAGTTGGGACCAATGTATAATACAGATAAGTTTAAATTATGGCTTTTGAGTTCAGTCTGTAATTACCCCTTGAGAATAAATTTGTAAAAAAAAAAATTTGAGTGACTTCCTGATAGTCACGTGTTGTAAAATATTTGTAATATAAACTGTATGAAATTAAGGTTTGAGAAAGGGGTGTTACAGTTTTGGTATCAGAGCCATAGTTTAAGCGAATTAGGTTGAATACCATCCTAAGCTTAAACTAGCAAGCGTAGTAGTAAGGTGCCTTAGTAATATAGAGGTACACTTAGACCTGTAGAAGTTATAAGGTGAGTATGACTGCTACAAAAGTGCAGTCAATATAGGGAGATAACATGCTACCGCTTACAAAATACTATATAGAAATGTGTATTAAACAGAGATTTTGTTTATCTATATAGTAATGGAAGGAGGAAGACAGATGCCACTAGCTGACAGGGGTGAGGGTAGTCACACTTCTTCACGAGGAAGTGGACCTGGTAATGTAATTAGAGATGCTGGAGCTGAGCCAAACCCACCACTACAACCTGTCATAATGGAAGCTATTCAGAATTTGATTAATAATCTACGAACTGAGTTGAAGGAAGATGTGAATAACATCATTGATAGCCGAATGGGTGAACCCAGTGCCCATTCCTCCCATGAAGTTTCTAAAAAGGCAACTAAAGAAGAAGCTAGCGGGGAAAACAAGAAGAAGAAGGAGAAGGGCTGTTCTTTTAAGTCCTTTATGGCTTGTAAACCGCCGGAATACCACGGCAGTTTTGAGCCAAAGGTGACTATGAGGTGGATTCGGGAAATTGAACAAGTAATGCAAGCCAGTAAGTGTGGTGAAGAAGTCCAAGTTAACTATGCTTCCCGACAACTAAAAGATGATGCTCTGGTATGGTGGAACACCAAATATGAAAGTTTGGGGAAAGATGTTGTTTATGGCTGGTCGTGGGCTGAATTTATCTCATGCCTTAAGGATAAATTTTGTCCCACGAGAGACTTAGAAAAGATGAATGAAGATTTTCTGATGTTGAAGAAAGGAGATTCGTTGGTTGATGAATATACGAAGAAGTTCTGTGATATGCTGCCTTTTGTGGGAGAATCTTATCCCACTGAGCGATCCTGAGTTAACCGTTATGTTCGGGGACTACCGTGGAACTATGAGTTGGAGGTGAAGAAAGCCGAGACTTTAGACGGTGCTATCATTGCTGCCCGGAATGTGGAAGATGTGGGAAAGCGCCAGAATAATGAAAAGCCTAATTTCAGCGATAAAATGAAGTCAGTGAGCAGTAGTGGGAATTTGAAGAAGAAAGGGAAATCAAGCTTGAGTCAGACCAAACAGGGAGGCGTGAAGAAATGTGAGAAGTGTGGAAGAGAACACAGTGGTGAATGTCGTGCGAGATCTAGTGCTTGTTTCAACTGTGGCGGATTTGGTCACAAGATGAAAGATTGCAAGGCGAAGAAAGCAAGCGAGGTGGAATGTTTTTTGTGTCATCAGATTGGGCATTACAGTTCCAACTGCCCAAACAAAGGAGGAGAGACAATGTTGTCTACAGCCCAAAAGAAGACGGAGCCACAGAAAGTGAAGACCCGAGCCTTTCAGATCACTCGAGAGGAGGCAAAGGAGACGCATGATGTTGTCTCAGGTATACCGCTGGTTAACTTGATACCTGCATATGTGTTATTTGATTCCGGTTCTACGTATTCGTTTGTGTCCCATGAATTCGGAGCCAGACTGAGGGTACCGTTAGAATTGTTAGACATGATCTTTGAAGTGGAAGTAGCAGATGGGAAGTTTGTTGAAGTTCAGTATATGTACCGGGACTGTGAACTTGATATCAATGGCAAGAAGTTTCAACTTAATCTTATTCCCATTGGAATTAAGTATTTTGATGTGATTATTGGGATGGATTGGCTTGGTGCCAATGATGCGAAGATAGCATGTGGGCAGAAGAGGGTGTCTGTTAAAACCCTAGGAGCTAAAGTGTATGTGTATGGAGAAAGAAGAAAGCATGTGCCGAGTCTTATTAGTGTGGCAAAAGCTCAAAGATGTATCAGGAAAGGATGTGTATCTTTCCTGGCTTATGTGATGACTGAAGATAAAGTAAAGCAGACTTATAAAGACATTGAAGTAGTGAGAGAATTTCCAGAAGTTTTCCCAGATGAGTTACCTGGCTTGCCACCTGAAAGGCAAGTTGAGTTCCGGATAGATCTTGTCCCAGGATTTTCCCCGATAGCACGAGCACCGTACCGTTTAGCACCGACAGAAATACGGGAATTAATGTCCCAGTTACAAGAGTTACTTGATAAAGGCTTTATTAGGTCTAGTTCTTCTCCGTGCGGTGGTCCAGTCCTATTTGTAAAGAAGAAAGATGGATCAATGCGTATGTGCATTGATTACCGGGAACTGAACAAGATCACTATCAAGAACCGTTACCCGTTACCCAGAATAGACGACTTATTTGATCAGTTGCAAGGTGCAGATTACTTCTCAAAGATTGATCTGAGATTCGGTTATCACCAAGTCAGGGTGAAAGAGAGTGACGTGGAGAAGACAGCATTCCGTACTCAATACGGGCATTACGAGTTCCTAGTGATGCCATTCGTTCTTACTAATGCACCAGCGGTTTTTATGGATTTAATGAATCGGGTCTGTAAACCATTCTTAGACCTATTTGTTATAGTATTCATCGATGACATCCTTATATACTCAAAGAATAGAGAAGAGCATGCGAGCCACCTGCGGACAGTGCTTGAAACTTTGAAGCGAGAACAGCTTTATGCAAACTTCTCCAAGTGTGAGTTTTGGATGCGAGAGATGCAGTTCCTTGGACATGTTGTCTCTATCCAAGGTATAAAAGTTGATCCGTCAAAAGTTGAAGCAGTAATGAAATGGGAACCACCCAAGACACCAACTGAAGTTAGAAGTTTTCTCGGACTTGCCGGGTATTACCGCAGATTTATTCAAGATTTCTCCCGTATAGCGGTGCCACTTACACGACAAACCCGAAAAGAAGAGAAATTCATATGGCAAGAAGAACAAGAAAAAGCTTTTGTTACATTAAAAGAGAAGTTGTGTAATGCGCCTGTCCTTACATTACCAGATGGGACAGAAGATTTTGAAGTATACAGCGATGCCTCGCATCGGGGGCTTGGCTGTGTGTTGATGCAGAGGGGGAAGGTTATAGCATATGCTTCCAGACAGTTGAAAGATCTAGAAACAAAGTATACTACTCACGATTTAGAACTTGCAGCGATAGTATTTGCCTTGAAAATTTGGAGACATTACCTGTATGGTACAAAGTGCAAGCTATTTACTGATCACAAGAGTTTACAGTATGTGTTCTCTCAAAAAGAGTTGAACATGAGACAGAGAAGATGGCTAGAGTTGACCAGTGACTATGATTGCGAGATTGTATACCATCCTGGTAAAGCAAATGTAGTAGCAGATGCATTGAGTAGAAAAGTTCCTGAGAAAAGAATCAAGGCAAGATCGATGCGTATATAACTAGTGTCCAGTATTATAGAGCAGATTAAAGCAGCCCAACAAAAAGTTGAAGAGAGTGGAGATTTGAAAGATGAGAAACTAGGAAAAGACATGCAGTTTGAAACAAATAGTCAAGGGTTGAAAACTTTCCGGAATCGTATTTGGGTACCGAAAGCAGGGGGTTTGAGAAAGTTGATTTTAGAAGAGTCGCATAAGTCTAAGTATTCTATACATCCAGGGAGTACTAAGACTTATCAAGATCTTAAGAGACAGTATTGGTGGCCTGGAATGAAGAAGAGGATAGCTAAATACATATCCAAGTGTGTCATTTGTGCGCAAGTCAAGGCGGAACATCAAGTCCCGCATAGAGATGCTCAGTCATTGCACATTCCAGCAGGAAAATGGGAAGATGTAACCATGGACTTTATCATCGGGTTACCAAGAACGAGAAGAGGTTATGATTGTATATAGGTTATAGTGGATCGATTGACTAAGAGTGCACTGTTTGCATATAATAACAGCTACCATTCTAGTATTAAAATGCCACCCTTTGAGGCATTGTATGGTAGGAAATGCCGAACTCCTCTATGCTGGTTGGAGGCGGGTGAGACTAAACTTACAGGACCAGACATTGTTAGAGTGACCAATGAAAAGATTGGGGTGATTCAAGCCAATATGAAAGCAGCACAAGATCGACAGAAGAGTTAAGAGTTACTCCAATCTTAAGAAAAGACCGTATGATTTACAAGAAGGTGATTTAGTGATGATTAAAGTGTCGCCATGGAAGGGCGTAGTCAGATTTGGCAAAAGAGGAAAGCTGAGTCCAAGATACATCGGACCTTTTAGAATTCTGAAGAGAGTCGGATTGCAAGCATTCAAGTTGGAATTACCACTAGAACTTAGCAGGATACATGATACCTTTCATGTATGCTACCTGAAGAAGTATTTTGGAAAAGAAGAGTTGGTTATACCGTATACAGACTTGAGAGTGGAGACTCCTAATAAATTGATTGAAGAACCTGAAGCAATTCTTGAAATGCAGACCACGAAGCTAAGGAATAAGGAAATTGACATTGTACTAGTCAAGTGGAAGCATCCATTAGGGTCAAACCTAACTTGGGAAACATTGGAAGAAATGAAGAGAAGGTATCCAGATTTCATGGATTACGAAAAGATTCCGAGGACGAAATCCGCTTAAGGAGGGGTGACTGTAAGAACCCGCAAAAAAGCTGTAAAAAGGGTAAAATGGTCTTTTGTCATATTGTAGACCACTATGTAAAATAATTTGTTTGTGGAATAAGAATGTAAGAAATAAAAGTTTATGTAAAATTTGGAATTTTACCGCGTGAATAGTGAAATTTGACCAAAAAGGGCAAAATGGTCATTTAACATGGAAATGACCAAAATGTCAAGAAAATGTTAAGTTGTTAGTTATTGGGACATGATTTGCAAAGATATGAGCCTTGGGACTAGTTTTGAACAAAGGAAGAAATCTAGGGACTAAAGTGCAAATATTTTATAAATAATAAATATAAATAAGAGAGATTATCCATCTCTCATTCAGAAGAGTCAAGAAGTTTATAGAATTCTCCAGAGAGAACGAGAGTGAGCACGGGAAGAACAAGGAGTTTGGAATGTCTTGCAAGAATTGAAGCTAAACACTTGGAATTAGTGATTCCAAGCTTTGAGAGGTAAGAATTCTAAGCTTTAAACTCAAAACCTTGAACGGGAGTTGAGTCTTAACTTCTGATTTTCCAGAAATTATAGTTCTAATGAAATCATCTTGCTCAAAATCATCAATTTAACATATTTAGGGATGAATATGTTGAATTACAAGAAAATGATGATTTTGGTTCAAGAACATTAAGCCACGGGTTTGGATGAACAAGTGATTTTGATGAGTCTAATAGGTTAGAAATGATGAAAGAAACTTGTATTAACAAGTAATTCAATGGAATTGAAGCTTTGATGCAAAAATGATGAAATGGGTTTTTAGCTCAAGAACCCTAGAAACGGGTTTATGAGTTGAAACTGATTTCATATGGTTCTAATGGTTTTGTTAAGTTAAAAATGTCATAAATGATGTAAGAAATCAGTTCCAAGCTTGAAAAATTCAATAAATTGGTTTTTTTGGTGAAAAATGGTGATTTCGGAAGAATTTTCAAGTTTATAAAGAAGATTTGATGATTTTATGGTTTAAAATCAAGTGTAAGTTGGTATTTAGGGCCTGGAAATGACCCTAAACTGATTAAGTCAAGTATTAAGAGCTTAATGGGGTGAACAGTGAAACTGCAGTATGAAAAATGCCAAAATAGCAATGTACTTTATGATCGCGACGCGACCACCCCTAGGGTCGCGACGCGACCTTGCGGCAGAAGGCTGGGAAGTTTCTGTCCAATTTTTGAGATTTGAACTCGTTGCTAGACATGTCCGTTTGACCTAAAATTCATACCATAGGCTCAAAATGGTATGAAACTACGTGGAAAATCGTCGGAACCGAAATACGACCTCCCGAGGGTACTGTAGTAAAATACGCGTATTTCGGGAAAATTTTAAAATGAGTTAATAAGGGTTATACACTTGTTATGACCTGAAGTTGTATCATATGAGACCCTAGAACTGTAGAGTCAGTTGTGGTATGTATTTATTAATTAAGTAAATATATATGATACTTGTATAGGTGGTGCTTCAAATACTGTCGAGCACGGGAAAGGAAAAGGTGTACGAGAAGCTTAGTGATCCATAGCAAAACCAAGGTGAGTATATGTGGACTTTTTGTACATAGCAAAAATGATATTTTCAGAAAATAAGATTTCCAAATACTTTTGAATACTAAAGTTGGAAACAGTTTTAAAGTAGCTCTATACAAGGGCTAAGTGTTTTTAAGCAGATTTTAAGCAGTGTAGTTTGTAAAGTTTTGAAAGAAGTTCCATATGAGAGCTAAAGATATTGAAGTTAGTTTTGAAAGTATTTTTGATCATGAGTTAAAAAGTCTCTGAGTTTGAGTTTATTATGTATTGTGTCCTTTTTGACCAATTCGAGATGAAATGAAGAAAGTAATGAGATAAAAAGTAACATAAAGAAAGTAATGAGAGTTAGTTGTCCGGACTAGGATCACCTACATAATCGGGAGATCTGAAGACACTACTGGGGTGGTACCTCCCGTCGCGAAGTAGTTGTCTAGCTTAGCATAACCTTGTGCTTGGATCTGTTCCAAGTCACGAAGGGGAGACAGAGATAGCATAACCTTGCGGGTGGATCTGTTCTGTCCCGTGAAGGGGAGTTAGTAGAATGAATTAAATAAAACTAATTCATGAGTTTCAGTTGGTCACAAGAAAATGAGAAAGAAAGCAGTTTTTGAGAAAGAAAGTATTTTTTTTAGATTTGAAAATAGAGAAAAAGAAGCAATTTTGAGATTTGTTATAAAAATAAATCTTAAGTAGTTTACTTGTTAATATTTCAAGTTTTGAGTAAAAAAGTTTTGGGTCTAAAACCCATATTACTCACGAGGCTTTATGTCTCACGTATATTTTTTTTAAAATGCTATGTACTTAGGTGAGGGGAGCAAGAGCTGGAGTTGGGACCAATGTATAATACAGATAAGTTTAAATTATGGCTTTTGAGTTCAGTCTGTAATTACCCCTTGAGAATAAATTTGAAAAAAAAAATTTGAGTGACTTCCTGATAGTCACGTGTTGTAAAATATTTGTAATATAAACTGTATGAAATTATGGTTTGATAAAGGGGTGTTACAGAGAGCCCCTAGTTTTGTCATGGAAAATTCACGGTTGAGTTAAGTAATGATCTGCTGAAGGAGAGTATTGGTTGAAGCTATGTGAATGATGTCGTCAACACATTGGAGAAGGTAGGTTGTGGCATCTGATCTATAAAGGATAAACAAATATGGATTGGTACGACTATGCTGGAACCGATAATAGTAGTGTACTAGGAAAACCGATGTACCATGTACCGAGCGCCCTTTTTAGGCCATATAGAGATCTCTGAAGACAACATGCATGATCAGGAAATCGAAGGCCACAAAAACCCGATGGTTGGTACATATACACCGTTTCCTAAAGGTAAATGTGATTAAATGCATTCTTCACGTTAAACTGGTAAATAGTACAATGTTGAGAGACGACAATGCTAAGAACTATACAAATAGTTACCGATTTTTACCATCAGACTAAATATCTCATTACATTAAAAAACTTGCTACTGACTGTACTTGTTAACTACAAGTCGAGCTTTGCGGCGAGATAAAGTGTCGTATGTATGAAATTTATTACATAAAAGCCACATAGATCGAACAATATTGACCCAACTGGTCGTGGTATAAGTTTCCAAGTTCCATTTGAAAAAAGAGCATGATACTCATCGTGCATTTTCTATTGCCAATTGGGGTCTTTAATAGTTTGGGGTTGTTTGTTTTTTCTTTGCAGATCTTCCTGGTCACTTTTGTCTGCACCACGCAGACGGCACGCAGACATGGACCTTCGCAGAGTGTTTGTTTTGTCGAAGACTGCAGACCTAAAAAGGTCTGCGCGTCCTCTTTTTGGGGCAGACATGGACCAATGTCTTCAAGGGTCTGCAGAGCTCTTCTAGTAATAAATTAATACAATTTTAACCTAAAAAATACGCATATCATTTTCTCCTCCAACCGGTCTCGCGTTTTCTCTTCCTTGCGTCGTCGACCAAACCGCAGCCGCCGGCCACCTTCGATTTAAAAAAAAAGAAATACGCATATTTGTTTTTTAAAACACTTTGATTTTTTTACTAATAGTTGCGATTTTTTTTCAACATTACTTTTTCGAAATAAATAATATTTATTTTTCTAGTTTTTAAACAAAATGAAGATAAATTTGTAAAACTTTTTAAAAAAATGTCACAAACTTAAAAATGACATGTTTGTTTTGATATTAAAATTCGTTAATATCATATAATAGACGCTTTTTTTTATTGTAAATCATACTTATAAGCTATTTATTGAAACCTACAAATATATTTTAACATTAGAACTTTGGTTCACAATCTTACGTAAATTTTTAGCTTTACAAACTATTTGTAAATCCAACTTTGGTTTCGTAATTTTTATTCTTTATTATTTAAAAAAATAAATGTTTGCTTTGATCCTTAAATTCGTTAATATCATAAATTGAACGTATTCATGTGTTTTACTTAAAAAAAGCTTATTTAAATTTCAGTTTATTTTCACAACCTGCAGACTTTAAAAAACAAACATTCTTCTTCTTGCAGTCTGCAGACATTTAGTCCACCTCTTCTCTGTAGATGCTCTGCAGATGTGGTCCGCAGACTGCATGTGACACCCCATCTCTACTGTTTTCAAATACTATGGTTTTTCGTATAAATACATGAATACTAAAAATACGGTTTATCAAAAACCGATAATTTACATGTTTAAAAACAATGGGTGTTACAAATCCATACCAAAACTAACCATAGTAAGCAAGAAAGGATTAAACCTTGAGTCCAAAATAGGAGCTAACTCTAGCTCCACTCCAGCTAAACTTCATCCAATTATAGCATGTCATTTTTTTTAACCTGGAATACATGGCAAAACATAGAATACGTAAGACAATAATGTCTCGTGAGTTACATGAGTTTTAGACTCAACATTTAACTTCTTTTTCCAACCTTTTTATAAAACTTATAACATAAAACATCTTTCAAAACTTTATAGTAGTAACATACTATAACTCTTTACTTTTCAAAATCATTTCATATCATAATTCAACTTTATAGTAATAACATACTATAACTCTTTATCTTTCAAAAATCATTTCATATCATAACTTGTAAACATAGCATCTTTCTTACTTTCTATGACTGGTATTATAAACTTGCTGGATTTTTATACTTAGGGCCTTAATCACTATAAGTGATACCCCAAGTCTCTATAGCTAGAAAGAACGGATCAATCCTCACCATAGAAGTTGCTTAGGCAATCTACTTCGCGATGGGGCTTTTTCCCCAGTAGACCCCTTACCTAACCCGGGTAGGTGGAACATAGTTCCCTTACTACCATTGCTTGCTACAAATACCAGTCACACAAAATACTTTCTGATTACTTGAACATTACTTACATTCATATACATAGTGGCTAAGTGCCAAACTTCCTCATTCTTTACTTTTATGGCTAAATGCCAAATTTATAACTTTCATCACATATGTAAAATATGTTTTTATAACCTTCTAAGTTTTATGGCAAATCATATTTTCCAACATCTTATGGCTATATGCAATTCATACTTGAAAACATATACAGTTTGTAACCAAAACATACTTCTTAAACATCTTGTGGCTATTTGCCTATTCATACTTGAAAACATATATAACTTGTAATCAAAATATACTTTCACATAATTGGTTCATAGATCAACATACTTTCACTCAATTGACTCATAGGCCAATATATACTTTCACTTAATTTGACTTGTAGTTCAAAACATAGCTTCAATTATAGCATTATACTTCCACAAACAAGTTAGAAATAAAACTCTTGCATATAATTTCACATATAAGATTTTATAAGAAATCTTGAAAATACTTACTTGCCATGTACCCCAGAATGGGTAAAAATACTGCATGTACTCACCTCATGTTTTGCTAGTAGATTGTTTAAACGTCCCCTGTATTCATGATCTTTCGTGATCCAATTAATCATTTGGCATAAACCTATGATTAACATGTTATACATTAACATTCGTTCTAACTGACTCTATAACTCATTAGAGTTCTTATTATACCAATACGGGTCATAACAAGTGTATAACTTCTAACTAACTAACTTTATATGAGTCGTATCTCATACGTATTTCACTACAGTACCCTGGAGAGGTCGTATTCCCGGTTTAATAATTTTCCATGACTTTTCAAACCATCATGGACTTGTAGTTAAAGTTTGTAGTCATTTGGACATGTCTAACATCAATTTCAAACTTTAAAAGCCCCTGAATAAACACACGACTCGTGCAAAATTAAGCCTTGAGGGAGCACGACTCGTGCATGCATTAAATGACAACCTACTTTGAAGTGCAAGGGGAGCACGACCCGTGCTCTTTTTGGGCAGCTTCATTTCAGTCCGATTTTTGCACTGTAGCTCCCTGTTTTTGTACATTAAGTCCTTATTCCAGTTCTTAATCATTTTGGGTTTATTCCAAGACTAAAACCATCCATTAACATCAGGTTTTAACCATTGGAATCAACTCAATTGCATAAGTGCAGAAATTAGGGTTCTTGAACCAAAAACCCCAAAATTCATAAAATCACTAAATTCATTTGTTTCAATCACAAGTTCTTATCATATAAACATGTTTTAAACTTAGAAATCAGATGATTATCGTGGATCATACTGAAATTTCAGTTTCTAATTTACCCACGCAAAACCCACCAAGAACACATAGGTTATAACTTTAGTTACTAACCTTATTGCTTGAGATTCTTCAATATCCAACCTTCTAACTCGATTCCTTGTTCAATCTTCATGATTTTCAAAAATCTTGGCTTCAAGAATTTCTCCCGTAACTTCTCGATGTTCTGTAAACATATGGGAGATATTTTTTCCTATTTATACCTCCCAACTTTACCATTTAGTCCCTAAAGTTCAATTTCTTGGACTTTGGCCGCAACAATCAATTTTTATCGCATAAGACTTAGTTTCTTACATTTTTAGTCCTAACTAGAATTATAACTTCATAATGATTTCTGTGTATGGCCAAATGACCAAAATACCCTCTTCATGGTAAAATGACCAAATTACCCTTTTTCACCATTTTTCTCCAAACCCTTGGAATTTTACTACATTTCCCAATAAATTATTTTAAAACTTTCAAATATTTCAGTCTTTTCCTTAAGTGTTTTCTCGAATATAAATTCAAGATTTTTGGATCGTTACAACTACCTCCCCCTTAGTGGGATTCCGTCCTCGGAATCATCACACAACTATTTATTTAAGGGATCACTTCTTCCTCTTCTTTAAAGGCTCTCAGCCCAAGTTTGGTTCCTAGTAAATACTTTCTTTTATCAATCCATACTCATATTCTTTGTTCTTTTATCTTTTAGTATTTCCTTCTTTAGTTGTTTATGGTTCTTTAATCAACCTTTAGAGGTGTCTACTTTCAATTCTTTATGAGAAATTTACATAGTCTCTTCCTCCTGAATATTTCTTTCAATTTCTCGTAAGGCGTTTTATATTTCTGCTTCATTTCCTCAAAAATTCATCCATCTCATGCTTTCATTACATCTCTTTTTACCTCATTTCATTCATACACAAATCTTCTAGTAAAGCTTATTTTACAAAGTAATTTTATACTTTCATATTCTTGTCAAAAATAGCAGCTTACTTTGTAATCCTTCCCATATGTTTACCAAAACTTCATGGGATTATATTAATCATATTCTTTATTAATAAAACTTTTTTTTTCTTTTCCAATTACAATTTGGTAAATTTTGTATTTATACAAATTTATAAATACACAATATCTTTCTTTTAAACAATATTTTGTCCTTTAATGGACATTTCACTTAAACATAACTTCTTAACTTATTCCTTCTTATCTTTCTCTTTTCTTATATCTTTGCTCATGCGTTATTACATAAATAGTTTACTTTTATTCTTTATTTATCTCTGCTGGCAACTCTCAGTTGATTACCATTTTTAAGGATTGCATCCTCTTCCTTTCGTTTCACTTCACATCCTTACTTTCCTGTTTGGGACAAAATCTGTCGAATCAACATATCTTTCACGAGAATTTGCATATCTCGTTCTAAAAGTGTTGGAACGAGGTATCGCTTTTTATTTTAGCAGTTAAACATCATTAGCTTTCTTCCTATGTATAATACATAATATTTGACATTGTAAACTTGTACAGTTTTACTATTGAAGTTGATCTATTATTTCAGTCAACTTCCTTCTTTTTTTTACTCCTGTCATTTATATGACTAATTTCATACCTCTTTTTACTCCCCATTAGCTTATATATATTCGCAATCCATTACTATATTTTCCACTTTCCTTCTTAATTCATACTTTTAAGAAAAAATCATTTTTCATATACTTCTTACTCATTTCCTGTACATTATATGTATTACCTTCTTTAATACTTGTCTTATATCATTCTTTACTTGTATTACTTTCACATTCAATATATTAACAACTTAGATATTCGTTTCATCTTCCCTTATTATTTATGATATTTCACCCTCATTTACTCATCATACTTAATAGAATAATCTCTATTACATTTTTCATCTTCTTGTGTACTCCGTGTACCATTCTCATATTATTACACTTTTTATGATATTATCATCTCGTGGTGTAATTAGGTTTCACAAATCATATTTATTGACTTCTTGATCACAAATATCAACTCTCAAACTCTTGTCCCACTTTAGACTTTTAAAAATAAACTTTGTTGCTCTCTTTTATCTCTTGATTACTACTTGGTAATCCTACTCTTTTATCAAATATGTTATTTTATAATCCCAATCTCAACTTACCAATATCACTTGTGGATAAATTTTCATCCTTTCGATCTTCTTACTAACATGTATCTAAAGATTTTTAATCTGATGTTCAATTTCTTATTTTTATCTTGTATTCTTCTTTTCTTTTGTTTTTATCTCACATACTTTACTTATAACTTTCTAGGCTTTAGGCCCAACTTTTCTTCCATTATATCTTTTACTATCTTTTCTATGTGTTTTAAGGCTACAAGCCTAACACATTACATTGTTATTTCATTTAATCTCCACTTTTTTACACTCTATATTTCATATGAGACTTACTTCTTATGTATCTTTAGGTGATACACAACTGCCATTTATTTTCTCATCATCTTTCATTCTTTTGTATTTCGAGGCAATATGCCCAATACCTTATTTTACTCTTTTGCTTCATACCTTGTAGTATCCTAATTAGAATACTTATTTCATAACCACCTTTATACTTTTTATACATTATATATACATATATCTCAGAACTTACTCATGCTTTTATATTTATAAGCACGTATAAACATATATACACTTCTTTGTACTTCATGGTTACCAGCCATGTACTAACCATTTCTCACAATCTTTTGAGACTTTTAGCCATCATTCCCATTCAAAAGTAGTAACTTCCTGTCTGTTTATTATAGTTATTATATTATCTTTAATTCTTCATCTACTACTTGTTTAGACATTTACTCCTTTTCTTTACTTCATATTGTTTATGACCTTTAGTCATTTTACTTACATACTTATAGTTTTCTTCAGTTAACATACGTCATTATACTCTTTTATTACTGGTATTTCTTCTTATACTTCCTTCATTTGGTTGCGGAATTTAAATTCCTAATAACCAATATCTTCTCATTATTTTTCCAAATTCTCATCATTAGGTACTAAACCTGGTACCACTTATCTTAATATTTTATTTGTCCTGGGACAACTTTTAATATTCTTCTTTTAAGAAATAAATTATCAATTTACAACTCATACTGCTTTCTATACTTATCGGGTAAGCATACTCTACTTTAAATCTTTAGGCTTGTTAACCCTTGACTTTGACTAAATTTTAACTTCTGTGATGGAAAAGTTTCTTAGAGACAACCAAAAATCTTCATAATCGCCTTACACATTACGACGCTTAGCATAGCTTACAAATGGCTACAGTCTGTCACTACTTTACATTAAGTAATATTCTTTGCGGATATCGACCCGCATTTACTTATTGTGACGTTACTTCTGTTCGGGTACATCATGGTACGTGCATCTTCATTTGTATACTGCTTCTTTTACAGGCCAATCCGTGACAACGACTTCCAAATCTATATGTAAATATTGCATTCAACTTACCACCTTTATTTACTTCTCACTTAATTTGCTGCTTGTCATTTTACTTGGCTCACAATTATTCTTATGACTTAATCAATAGTCCAATCTTTGGACACTTTTATTTATCTTCTTTGTTCAAACCCCGGTAGTTAGTCTTCCACTCTCTGCTACCATTGTCATCTTCTATCTTTAGCTTTTTTCATAGTTTTAATCTTATCGTCTTACAACGATATTCTGCTTCCTTTATGTATTTACTATTCATACGTCTTTTAAAGAAAATTTTTAAATTTAATGGTCATGCCCAAAGCACACCACCTGCTTGCATTAAACCCTTCTTTACCACTCTTTTTATTACTATAGAAATTTATATACTATTTATACACTCTGTTTGTAATTTCTATCATTCATGTAAGATTCTTACAACTCTCATATAGGTAATCAATACCCATAATTCTTCTCTAAGTTGCTCTTATTCATACTTCCTCCCGCAAGGCATTTACTTTAATGTCTTTCAATCTGTCTAAGAAGTATTAATTATCATATTATTTCTTTTACTTTACCATACTGAGTGGTATATATCCACTACACTATCTTTTAATACTTATAATCTTACTTGTTTTTATTACATAGGCATATAATTCCTATGTTATACTTACTACTCTCTTCAAAACTCTTACCCACCAAATTACCATAATTCCTTTACGATTCCACCAGTCTCAATACATATCTTGTGATTATGATAATACAGGCCCATATTACCATAATCACCTATACATATTGATTCTGCTGTTACCATACGGTCTTATGGGTCATTAGTTCCTTTAACATATAACACCATTATAAGTACATGGTGATCAATACTAGAAATCTTACTACTTTATAAACATAGTCTTTAATAGATTTAGATGGTTACGGAAAATATCATACAATTTTCCTAACGGTCAGATTTTTGCTCACTCTAAACGTTAGCTTAACATTTCTTAGTGTTTTATATCTACATACTTTAAGTAATGCATAAGGTCTTAATCATTTAAGATGTCATATAGCATACTTTCATGAACTAACATTCCTATAGCATGAGTTTAAGCCTAGGAGTGGAACAAGCCAATCCTAATTCGCTTAAACTATGGCTCTGATACCAACTTGTGACACCCCATCTCTACTGTTTTCAAATACTATGGTTTTTTGTATAAATACATGAATACTAAAAATACGGTTTATCAAAAACCGATAATTTACATGTTTAAAAACAATGGGTGTTACAAATCCATACCAAAACTAACCATAGTAAGCAAGAAAGAATTAAACCTTGAGTCCAAAATAGGAGCTAACTCTAGCTCCACTCCAGCTAAACTTCATCCAATTATAGCATGTCATTTTTTTAACCTGGAATACATGGCAAAACATAGAATACGTAAGACAATAATGTCTCGTGAGTTACATAAGTTTTAGACTCAACATTTAACTTCTTTTTCCAACCTTTTTATAAAACTTATAACATAAAACATCTTTCAAAACTTTATAGTAGTAACATAATATAACTCTTTACTTTTCAAAATCATTTCATATCATAATTCAACTTTATAGTAATAACATACTATAACTCTTTATCTTTCAAAAATCATTTCATATCATAACTTGTAAACATAGCATCTTTCTTACTTTCTTTGACTGGTATTATAAACTTACTGGATTTTTATACTTAGGGCCTTAATCACTATAAGTGATACCCCAAGTCTCTATAGCTAGAAAGAACGGATCAATCCTCACCATAGAAGTTGCTTAGGCAATCTACTTCGCGATGAGGCTTTTTCCCCAGTAGACCCCTTACCTAACCCGGGTAGGTGGAACATAGTTCCCTTACTATCATTGCTTGCTACAAATACCAGTCACACAAAATACTTTCTGATTACTTACATTCATATACATAGTGGCTAAGTGCCAAACTTCCTCATTCTTTACTTTTATGGCTAAATGCCAAATTTATAACTTTCATCACATATGTAAAATATGTTTTTATAACCTTCTAAGTTTTATGCCAAAATCATATTTTCCAACATCTTATGGCTATATGCAATTCATACTTGAAAACATATACAGTTTGTAACCAAAACATACTTCTTAAACATCTTGTGGCTATTTGCCTATTCATACTTGAAAACATATATAACTTGTAATCAAAATATACTTTCACATAATTGGTTCGTAGATCAACATACTTTCACTCAATTGACTCATAGGCCAATATATACTTTCACTTAATTTGACTTGTAGTTCAAAACATAGCTTCAATTATAGCATTATACTTTCACAAACAAGTTAGAAATAAAACTCTTGCATATAATTTCACATATAAGATTTTATAAGAAATCTTGAAAATACTTACTTGCCATGTACCCCAGAATGGGTAAAAATACTGCATGTACTCACCTCATGTTTTGCTAGTAGATTGTTTAAACGTCCCTTGTATTCATGCTCTTTCGTGATCCAATTAATCATTTGGCATAAACCTATGATTAACATGTTATACATTAACATTCGTTCTAACTGACTCTATAACTCATTAGAGTTCTTATTATACCAATACGGGTCATAACAAGTGTATAACTTCTAACTAACTAACTTTATATGAGTCGTATCTCATACGTATTTCACTACAGTACCCTCAAGAGGTCGTATTCCCGGTTTAATAATTTTCCATGACTTTTCAAACCATCATGGACTTGTAGTTAAAGTTTGAAGTCATTTGGACATGTCTAGCATCAATTTCAAACTTTAAAAGCCCCTGAATAAACACACGACTCGTGCAAAATTAAGCCTTGAGGGAGCACGACTCGTGCATGCATTAAATGACAACCTACTTTGAAGTGCAAGGGGAGCACGACTCGTGCTAAATGAGCACGACCCGTGCTCTTTCTGGGCAGCTTCATTTTAGTCCGATTTTTGCACTGTAGCTCCCTGTTTTTGTACATTAAGTCCTTATTCCAGTTCTTAATCATTTTGGGTTTATTCCAAGACTAAAACCATCCATTAACATCAGGTTTTAACCATTGGAATCAACTCAATTGCATAAGTGCAGAAATTAGGGTTTTTGAACCAAAAACCCCAAAATCCATAAAATCACTAAATTCATTTGTTTTAATCACAAGTTCTTATCATATAAACATGTTTTAAACATAGAAATCAGATGATTATTGTGGATCATACTGAAATTTCAGTTTCTAATTTATCCACGCAAAACCCACCAAGAACACATAGGTTATAACTTCAGTTACTAACCTTATTGCTTGAGATTCTTCAATATCCAAGCTTCTAACTCGATTCCTTGTTCAATCTTCATGATTTTAAGAAATCTTGGCTTCAAGAATTTCTCCCGTAACTTCTCGATGTTCTGTAAACATATGGGAGATATTTTCTCCTATTTATACCTCCCAACTTTACCATTTAGTCCCTAAAGTTCAATTTCTTGGACTTTGGCCACAACAATCAATTTTTATCGCATAAGACTTAGTTTCTTACATTTTTAGTCCTAACTAGAATTATAACTTCATAATGATTTCTGTGTATGGCCAAATGACCAAAATACCCTCTTCATGGTAAAATGACCAAATTACCCTTTTTCACCATTTTTCTCCAAACCCTTGGAATTTTACTACATTTCCTAATAAATTATTTTAAAACTTTCAAATATTTCAGTCTTTTCCTTAAGTGTTTTCTCGAATATAAATTCAAGATTTTTGGGTCGTTACACTGCAGACCTTTTACCTCTTCAAAAACAAACAGCACCTTTGTAAGCATGACCATGAGACATGAGACATGGACGAGACATAAAGGTTGAGACACTCAAATTGTTTTGACAATCCTGTTTCAGACACGGGTGGTCATGGGATGTAAATTTTCTGTGTGTGGAGTCCATGGTGAGTGAGTGGGAAATGGCACCTTAGTGTGAGTTGAGGTAGGAGGAGCTTCTAGCTGCCGTTCGAGTCCGATGAGGTGTGTTAGTCGGATGAGGCTGTAGTCGAGAGTGGAGTCGAAGGTGTGTGGGTCAAGACGATGGAGTTGCGTTGGTTTGATAGATCATGGAATGTGTCACTATGGATCCGTTTTCTAATAGTATAAATCAGAATCTTCATGGTTCTCTCAAAGAATAAGGCAAACGCAAGTAGGGTGACCCTTTCTCCCTTTATCTGTTACACTATTTATATAGAACCTAAGTATTATCACCAAAAAGGAGGATCAACGAATATAAGAATCATAAACATAACTGGAATTGTGAAGAAAAACAAATAACATACCTTGATTTGCTAATGATATTATCTTATTGTATATGGAGAATAACGATTCTGCTAGAATCATTAAGGAACCTCTTAATGAGTTTATCGTAATATTTGGTCTTATCTTGAGCATCCCAAAAGTGTTGATTTCATGTAGGAGATATAAGAAATCCATCATTCAGTTTAAGGAGGGGAACCTCACTATCAAATATTTTAGAGTTCATGTTATAATTACCAAACTTTACTGTAAAGATTGTAAAGTGCTTGTCGACAATGTTAAGGCATAACTAAACGATGGAAGAATAAATATTTATCATTCGATGGGCAACTTAAACTAATTTTCTTAGTACCATCTTCAATGAAAAATTATTGGTATTTTATATTCATTCTTCCTGGTGAGGATATTGAAAAACTCATGGGAGATTCATTTGGTGTCAAGGATGAAAAGGAGGACAAATGGATTCCTTTTCTAATAGCACAAATAGGAATCTCCATGGTTTTTTCTAGGGATAAGGTAATCGCAAGCAGGATGGTATATATCTATCGATGCCTCACCATAGGTCAAATATCCCACATAAAGTTACAATTAATATTTCAAGGAAATCATAACAACAAAACATTGCAATGTAATCAATAAAGCAAACCATGAAGTACGATATTCAATAATGGGAGAATTTTGTCTACGTCCTTGTAAACTTTCATAATTACGCATATATCATTGTAAAACTTCAAATTACATGTATATCCATATAAAACCTAATAAATTCACATATATACCCAAATGCTAAATTTAATGATAATTAATCTTTTTAAAAATTAAAAAAAATCTTTAAATTGATTTTTTATTAAAAAACTAATTAACTTGTAACATTATGATATTATCCTTCTACCAAAAATGCTAAACATATCAATAGATATCCGGATGTAGCCAAAATATCAACTGAATGAACAAAGTTTGGGTCCGAAATTTAAAATCGACATGCATCTGTCATTGTTCTACAATTGACATTTATTTCATCAACCAAAATCCACAGTCCATTGATAGTTACTTCCATGATGCAAATAGATAACAGATTGAACTCATTTGTTTGAAGCCGTCATCGATTCGAAGTAGGTATCAGATCCAAAATCCTACCCTAGATATCGATCGATTGAACAGAGTGAGAGTTCTGTATCCAAAATCCCACTCAAAGTCAACCAAGATTAAGTATTTGGGTAAATATGTGAGTTTATGAGTTTTATAAAGATATACATGTAATTTAAAATTTTACAATGATATAGACGTAATTATGAAAGTTTATAAGAATATAGACGAAATTCTTCATTTAATTTAATATAAACCAAAAAATCTCACCAACAAAAAATATATAAAATATAATCTATATTTTCATCATAGAATCCAACATTCCCTATCAAAGATGATTTAACAAATATAAAGAAAGAAATAAACCATATATTAGAGGACCAAAAGTTTACACATGCTTAACATAAAAAAGTTAAACAAATACCCCCCCCCCCCCCTTACATATAAAGAAACCGAAGCTCATAAGTGTCAAATGCAATCTTCCAAGATTTCTTCCAAATTATTGATTATCTTCCTAAGTGTTTTGTTTGTCAAGCGAAACCCTCAAAATTTGCCCTAAAAAGCTCCTATAATGTGTGTGAAGGGATAAATGGGTTTGAAGCCCTAAAATTCAATAAAACCCCAACATTTTTGGGATGGATATACATTAAACATACATCAAACATTTTGCAATAAATAAATACAATATAATGCTACCATATAATACACTAATAGATTTAATATAACGTCAGTGTAATACTTCAAACTCATCTCATAACATTGTTATCAACTACACAAGTTTATAAATTTCTCATTTCAAATTCAACGTAGTTGTTAAACTTGCAAAGAATTTCAAATAGAATCCTGAGATTACTGACTTAATTTGTAAGATTTGTAGACCTAAATCTACAAATTGGCAAATAACGTCCATGTGAACAAAAATCATTTGCATGACTTTTGGTCACCAAGCTTTAGATTTTCTCGTTGCCTTCCGTCTTTTCCCTTAGATAACTACTTTAATAGTTCTTTCCACTTAAATTTGAATGCAAAACTTCCGTTTATAGGTTTCTTCTACAATAAATAATTATATTAACAATCATTACAATACATTGATAAAACGGTTCGTTTTATCGTCTATCATATAATATATTAACTTTTTTTTTTTGGTAAAGAGGACGGTACCTCTGGCAAATTTTATTAATAAAAAGAATAAATACAATTTAAGGCTGGGGACTCCCCACCTATGAAACAACAAATATACCTATTGGGACAGGCCCCAAAGGACAACAAGGCTATACTAGGAACCAAAACAAGATTTGGAACCAGAGGACATAACATGAACATAAAAAGCAAACATCCTGCAAAAAACAAACCAAAAAAGCAGAGAAATATATAGAAGAGAAGATGATAACGTAGAGAGAAAGAGAGAATTATGGACCATAGTGGAAAGAAGGAAATATATCTGTCAACCTTAGGGTAGGGACCAGACCCTTTTAGCCAAATTAACATTAGGGGAAGGTTTCATAGACAGACTCATCAGTCTACAACAGACATCATCAATAATAGTCTTGACAACCGCATGATACGATCTTCTGTTATTCTTAAAAATCCGATTATTTCTTTCCTGCCAAATGTGGTAGATAGCTCCCGCAAGCACAAGTCTTCGGATAACAGACCAGACGTTTTTATCCTTAGAGATGGGCTTGAGAAGATTGATGATATGTATCCAGCAATTAGTGGGGAAGGAAAGGTGCATAACATGCTGAAGATCATGCCAAACCATAGAAGGGAAAGAACACTCAAAGAAAAGATGTGGAAGGGAATCGGAACAATCACCACAGAAGGCACAGATGAGGTTGGCGTTAGTCTCCCAGCTTTTGATTTTATCATGGGTCTTGAGTCGATCTTTGAGAGCTACCCAGAGAATGAATGCATGTCTAGGGATATTCTGGGAGAACCAAACAAGATGATACCAGTCGACAGGCTGATCCAAGGGGCGTATAGAGTGCCAGACAGAACGGACCGAAAAAGGAGAGACCTTACCGTCGCAAGATCTCCAGAGTAGTTTATCAGGAACGGACGTCGATAGAGAAGGGGGGTTATGAGAAAGCAGAACGGGATGGGAGTTCAGCCAGCAATAGGGGCGCACCCAACACCCATTGAGGACAAGGTCAGCAACCTTAGAATCAGGAGTGAAGCCTGCAGTATGGATGTTACGGGCGGTTAAGAACTGAGAGAGGGGACCAGCAGGATGCCAGTTATCGAACCAAGCTGACGTAGAGCAGCCATCACCAATCTTGGAGACAATAAAGTCCCTGATCTTACCCCGCATGTCGAGGATATTGCGCCAGGCATAGCCCGTACCGCGTTTCTTGGGTGCATCCCAGAAGTTACGACCACAGAGGCGGTACGAGTGGATCCATATGACCCAGAGAGAATCCTTATTAGAAACGAGTCTCCAGGTATGGGAAGCCATAAGGGCAATATTCCAAACAGCAAGGTTACGAATACCCAGACCACCATGGGTCTTAGGGAGACATACAGTCTTCCAAGAGACTTTGGCTTTACCACGCTTCATCTCACCATTGCACCAGAGGAAACCCCTAGTGAGTTTCTCAATCTCGTTAGAGATTGATTTAGGAAGAATAAAAATGGAAGCCCAATATATTTGCATGGAAGAAAGGACAGAGAGGATGAGTTGGAGATGACCGACAAAAGAGAGACACTTGTTCTTCCAGTCGTTAATCCTGCATTTGACTTTATCAATAAGGCCTTTACAGTCCTTGTAGACAAGACGAGTGGTGATGATAGGGACACCAAGGTATCGGACAGGGAAAGATCCCTCCAAAAACCTAACAATACGATCAATGGAAGCTCTGGGCCTCTCACCAACATTGCAATAGAAGGCTTCACTCTTCTGTCACACCCCGATCCTTGGCGGAGTCGATCAAGGCGTGATATATTGTTCAAAGTCTCATGACAACTATGTTATAATATGATTAGATTCAATTAAGTACTAAGTATGCAAACAAGATCCACAACATACAAATACAAATCCAAATACAACAACATTTATTACATCAAATTTAAATAGTCTTGTGGGTTTCTAAGGTACACCCTACTTTTCATCAACTTCATTCTTCAAATCTGCATCATGGGTAAAAACAGGTCAACTACAAGAGTTGGTGAGTAATCTAGTTTTATTAAAGAAAATTGTGAGTTTGAAATATTTATAATTTGAAACTTGTTTTCTTTGGAAGTCGACAAGCAAGTATTATTGAGATAACGGTTTATAAATCAAAAATTGATTAACAAATGATAACAACAACAATAAGTCCTCACCCTATATATACATATATATGTATATATATAGGATGGAGCATCTAATCATCATACACACTCAACCACGTGCAATCAATCACCTTAGCGTCCCAAGGCAGGGTGGTCAACCCAATAGCGCTATTATTGTCCATAACGTACCTCAAGAATACGGGCATAGTCATGGAGATTAGACTAAAAATGGTAATGCACTACAAGTACATGTAGCGTAAACAAACAATAATTATACAAATAATTATTCATGTATAAATGTCCCAACAATGTCTGAATGGTGAAAAAATAATAAAGTGAAGTTGAAACATATTAGAACCACATGATACACCCTAAAAAGTATTGAAAATTATAAATTATGGGGTAGATTACTCACCAACTCTCGTAGTTGACCTGTTTTTACCCATGATGCAGATTTGAAGAATGAAGTTGATGAAAAGTAGGGTGTACCTTAGAAACCCACAAGACTATTTAAATTTGATGTAATAAATGTTGTTGTATTTGGATTTGTATTTGTATGTTGTGGATCTTGTTTGCATACTTAGTACTTAATTGAATCTAATCATATTATAACATAGTTGTCATGAGACTTTGAACAATATATCACGCCTTGATCGATTCCGCCAAGGATCGGGGTGTGACAGATTGGTATCAGAGCCCTTGACTATAGGGAATTAGGTTAATTGCCTTGACCTAGTCTATAGCCTCTAGGGTCCTCTCGTATGCTAGTTTATAAAATGCACACACAACTGCATGCAATTCGCACTTAGAAAATCCTAGGAATACCTTTGTGTGCTAATTGCTCCCTTATGTGCTTACGTATTATTCTCGACACTTATATGTGTGCATACACTTGTGAATTTTCTCCTCTTTCTCTTAAAATCACACACATACTCAAATGGTTTCAAAATAAAAATTTATATACATATATATTCCTTAGAGCTCATAGGAAATTAAAAGTCATCCACTCTAGTTGGGTAGGATCAAAGTAATGGACACGTAGTAACTGGAAGGGGGAGGTGCCGGTAGCCCGAAAGTCCTGACTAGGTAAGCATTCGTATACATCCCAATCAACCGAGGGACCAGTTTTCTTACCTGGGGACCAAAGGCGAGAGTTCCCAAAGCTATAGGCCAAAGCGTGCCATTCACATTACTTTTGACCCATCAAACTACCCGACCTTATCAAACGTATCCGAAAGGATACACTCCAAAATGGCCAACTCATTGGACTATTAAGTTCCCTAATGGGCCTTGAAGAGGGAAAAACATGTGAAAACTTAGTATTGTGGGGGCCCACGCAATTGCTACATGCTTCACATTTAGTACCCATGAAAAGCCCAAAAGGTGCCCAACACTCCTAACCATGGCCCAACAAGTGTTTTACAATCATTTTACCCAACAATGTCTACAAACTTAATTTCCATAATTAATTTATAAATAACTCACAAGTCCATATGCGTGTTTCTCATAGATGGCATTACGACCCCCTCTGTAACCATTATAACTATCACCATATGTCCACCAGCCCGTGTCGCCTTTGTACGACTTGTGGTCGCTATGGCCACTTGGCGGACACATGCCGTGCACCAAAAAACTCAGCGAACATTCGCTCTACCCTCAAATCAGCAAACACAAACCTGGTATCCAACTGGAACATGTAGGCCAAAAGGCATAACGGTGAACTCGTAATGACCATAGTGGGTTCGGAAAGCGGTTTTAGGGATGTCTTCTTCCCGTACTCGAAGTTGGTGATAACCCGAGCGGAGGTCGATTTTTGAGAAGCATGAAGCTCATTGAAGCTGATCAAAAAGGTCGTCGATCCAAAGTAACGGATATCGGTTCTTGATGGTCAATTTATTTAACTCCCGATAATCGATACACATACGAAATGAACCATCTTTCTTTTTGATGAAGAGAACCGGGGCTCCCCAAGGTGAAGTACTAGGGCGGATAAATCCCTTATCGGTTAATTCTTGGAGCTGACTTGTGTAATGCCCGGTTTCTCATACAAAGTACACCCAAAAATTTTCAAACAATAACACATTAAAAAGGGTATACTTGTACTCAAACCACGAAAACAAGATGTTATCAACATAAATAATTACACAAAAGGTCCTTACAAATTTGTCCAGGCATTACAAATAAATCTATTACAACTAAAGGACGGGCTCTAATCTTGTCCATCTCTCTTTATCACATGCCTTCCCCTATTACAGCTACAGATACCTGCAAAACAACATAACACTCAAGTGTAAGCTTATAAAGCTTATTGAGTAATCTCCAATATAATCCACATATGTCTCTCCATGAACATTCTCATTCTCCTCTCTTGCTATTCTTATTAGCAAGTAAGCACCTTCTTCTTTTAGCTGAAACCTGCAATTCACCTTTGCTTACAACACCAGCTAATTATTAGTATACGTCAACTCATCAATAAGTACCATAACTGGTACTGCTCGTAAACTCAATCACATTCTCAACAGTACTCATTTTCACAATTAGCAATACATAATATGCAATTCTCATAACTATAACAATTTAACTCAGAGGCTCTTTAACTCAACCTCTACATCATATACTCTATTCTTATACTCAATTAGAACAACCATCATGATTGTAGTAATCAAATTCAACGACTCTTTAACTCACTCATTCTAACATGTACTCTACTTTTATACTCAATATAGATTATAACTCGTCTCTTGTTATCCATAGATAACAGAACCTCTCTAACTCTAGCTACCGCAATATCAAAATAAGACACATATATGTACCACATACACATTACATACTACAAGATATAACTCTTATTTCTTAGTTTGTAAATTTGGTTATCTCAACCAATTAAAAATCAATAGCAACATGTTAATTCACAATTCAATCATAAGAATAAATTATAGTTACTCACCTTATATTGACTCAATATATGGAACCCCCAAATTTCACGTACCGGCTCCTGTTCGCTAGACTTGGTTATAACACCATAGTCTAAATCAATTCTCCAACATACATAATCATCTCAATAACATCTATCTCGAAGATGTATAAATCAAAAGAGGAAAAAGGAGTATAAATGGTAAATATCAACTCTATATTTACCGAAACCCCCAAATCTGCGGTTCTACTAATTCAACCGTAGAAACTCGACAATAATCTCACAATTACCTCTAAAGGCATCCACTAACAATCTACTAACAACATATATAGCAATATATAGCTAAAACACGAAAATGAAAGTTAGGGTTTCAAAACCCCAAAATCAATAAATTACTCACCTCGATGAATTAGGAATCGTGAGCGTGTTTATGGGGTTAGATTGAAGTCTCCTTACTCTTCCTTACGCATCTCATGGCTCAATTTGGTGGAAAATCGCCTTAGGAAGCTCTGGATATCGAAATGGGTCTATTTTTCCCGAAATGTGCATTTTCTGCACATTATATAGTGCTGTCAGGCCTACACGACCCGTGTAGACTCACACGCCCCGTGTAGGGCTGTTCTACACGACCCGTGTAGACTCACACGCCCCGTGTAGGTCTGTTTTGGCTTTCGGACTCCTTTTGAACACTCTACACGACCCGTGTAGAGGTACACGACCCGTGTGACTCTGGAAGGCGTACTGTTTGGTTTCTAAAGGTTTTCTACACGACCCATGTGACCATACACGACCCGTGTAGCTCTGTTTTGGCATTTTTCAAGTCGAAACTTCTCCCAAATGGGTTTTTAATCACCCAAACTCATACAACAAGCTAACTAATCTTAATCACACCAAGATTAACTCGAAATCTCTATAATTTAAAAACACGGTATTACAAGTTCTTACCCCCTTCAAAAGATTCCGTCCTCGGAATCTCTTGGAACAGGTATGGTTTATACAACCATCTCACCACCGTAATTTCACATTCCGTATGACAATGATATTATCCTCTCGTCAGCTCATATGACATGTACATACTGTCGCATCTCATTTACTCATAATATAGGTAATACCCGCCATCATCCTCACGAGATGATCTCTGTAGTGATATTGGCTATCATCACTGCTACGTAGGACAATACTCACTCTTTCAGGCCACACACGTTGCTATGGTATTATTGACACCAAGCTATCTTACCTCACTCTTCAATTGATACTCCAACCACTATCATTATTTGCCATCTGTCCACAATGATTTCAAATCTCCATGAAACGGTTAACTCTAACTCAATAAGAAAATTGGTCTCATCACTTTCACATTAATTGTCTCTGAGTTTACTCCTCCAATAATAACTCACAGTTATTGAATCCTCCTATTTGCACATCCTAATCGATTAGGGTATAAGAAACACTCATAAAACACGATGATACCGATATTCAACTGTCTCAATCACGTTACATAACTCATTCATCTCTGCTCCCACCTCAGTACACATATTAGGTTTTTACCCAATATACAATTTGCAATCCTCCACCAAAGTGGCTCCTCTTCATACCAGTTCAACAACATACCTTATGTTGTTTCTATCGATGCACTCACTCATTATATCTTCTCTTATGTGGATAACCCACATCACATTCTCACTAAATCATTAGCTCTATCAAACTCAATAAATTATTATCCAATAAATTTTTAACACAACCGCATATATTCCTCCTGACATACCATCAGTAAGAATTTTTCCTCTCACCACTTCTCCGTCATTATCACCGCAATCTCTAATTCATCCGTATGACACCAATATGTCATACTTATGGCTCACTGAAATCTCTGCACATGACTCAAATAATAACATCTGACACCACAATCTCTACGGTGAGATCATATCTCATCACCCGACTAACTCGTTAATCTCAAGAAAATAACTCAAAATTATTTTTATAGCAAAATCTACTATCCATTGTATCATACGAATAATAGTTTTGTCATCTCGACATTCACACATTTCCCTCATTGGCAGTAATTGGTTTGATTGCTAAGGAACGAATCCTATCAATCACAATCACGATTACTTTCCTCTTCTTTTTAACTCATATCTTCTTATCATGTATTTATAAAATTTTATCTCATTCAATATGAAAGAAACCTCACACATTCTCAACACGACCAAATAACAAATGCTCTTACTCACAGCAACATTTCTCAATAGTATTACTCACTGTATTATCTCACAGTACTCTCATACTATTACTCCGCCTCTGATTCGTCCTCTTTTTAACCCATAAAGTCTCAAATTGTATAGGTCCACATCTATACCATACATATCCACACTCAAGGATAGTGCAGTCTCAACACTCTATATCACTACACAGTACATACTTGTTTACACACAAGTACAACATTATAACACCACTCTGCCTCAGCTCTTAGTACCCCGTACCATCCTTTGTCTCATCATTCAACACTGTTTGATAGTACCTCGTACTGTTCTCCAAACTCGCCATTCATCGCTATCTCACGGTACTTCGTACCGTCCTCTAATCAGATCATGGTACCTCGTACCATTCTCCGATTTTAATCCGTCTTCTATTTGACTCTAGCGGGTCTCCGCTACGGTCTCAAACCATATAGACTCACTATCACTCACCCTTTTGTCTGAATCATAACAGTCTTCACTATTCTAACCACAAGGTACTCGTTATGTGGTCCCACAGAAGTATATGATCTCAACCTCAACTAGTCAATACATGGCCCCACAGAATGTGTGGTCTCAACCATGTTTACTCAATATGTAACCCCACTGAATATGTGGTCTCAATCACATTTACTCAATATGTGACCCCACTGAATATGTGGTCTCAATCACATTTACTCAATATGTGACCCCACTGAATATGTGGTCTCCATCACATTTACTCAATATGTGACCCCACTGAATATGTGGTCTCGATCACATTTACTCAATATGTGACCCCACTGAATATGTGGTCTCGATCACATTTACTCAATATGTGATCCCACTGAATATGTGGTCTCCATCACATTTACTCAATATGTGGTCTCAATCACATTTACTCAATATGTGACCTCACTGAATATGTGGTCTCGATCACATTTACTCAATATGTGACCCCACTGAATATGTGGTCTCGATCACATTTATTAGGTAATTAACCCAATCTCTAGGCCAATTAGGCCTACTTGAACCACTCTAGGTTCTCTCAATTATAACCACAAGGTACTCTTTATGTGGTTACTCGAGTGTCCTCTGACAACTCTGTCACAAATATCTCATTATGTGACAACTCTAAACTACACAATTCATCTCTCAGCATGTCAACTCATAATCAGTTATTGTGTGCAATCAACTACACACTCATTGTCTTTCTCAACTCATACTCTTTTGGCTATCTCAACCATTCATTGTGATCATTCATAAGTACTAGTTATGTGGCCCCACAGAACATGTCGTCTCAACTACACAATACTTGTACACAGAAATCTCGTCACATCTGTGAAACAACAAGCAATATATATATATATATATATATATATATATATATATATATATATATATATATATATATATATATATATATATATATATATATATATATATATATATATATATATATATATACCATATCATTCTTTATATATTTCTTACCATGTATATGCTCATTTTACACATTTCTCCATGGTTGCTAAGTACTCGTCAAGCAACCACTTATAATCTCGGTTATACATAATCACAAAGCACTCATTATGTGATATGTAAACTTTACCTCAAATGGATACGAGATTCTCATCTCGATATCGATTACTACACCTTATACTCACAATTATCTAGCACATGTAATTTCAATTAATCTTTTATGTGTTCACATATTTTACACATATTCTACAATATGTAGTATCAATAATTAAAACACATGTAACTCATTACAATTAACATTTTAAGTGAAATTACTTACATACCTTGTAGCAAGAAATCTTGTCTTCTCATTAGTTGAACTTGCATACTTTGGATCTCAACTCTTGAGTGTACTCGGCTACACTCACATGTTTCAACTCTTAGTTTATACTCAGCTTATGTTCATACTCTTTCTCATCATCAGTTGGAATTTCGCCTCAACCGGGATCTCATCTTATCAGCTCATCATCATCTGGAAATTCGCCATCAGCAGAATCTCATCTCATATTCAACTAACATCTCATAATTAGCTGAATTTCTCGTCTCCTCGTTGGTTGATATCTCTTATCAGTCAAAATCTTGTATCATCATCCAATATTGGTCCAACCGGCTATGACCAACTCATCAACTCGTCCTCATCTGTCTCCATATCTGTATTCACACACAGAATATAACAATAACAAATATGAGATAAAAGTTATAATTAACTCATAAACTAAAATCAGCAGCAGTATCTTTTTCCAAGCATGTGATAGGGGCTCTTTCTCACCTCGGTTCAAGTCTAGGACTCTACACTTAAAGACCTAGTTCACTTAAACCATGCTCTGATATCAACTTGTAATGCCCGGTTTCTCATACAAAGTACACCCAAAAATTTTCAAACAATAACACATTAAAAAGGGTATACTTGTACTCAAACCACGAAAACAAGATGTTATCAACATAAATAATTACACAAAAGGTCCTTACAAATTTGTCCAGGCATTACAAATAAATCTATTACAACTAAAGGACGGGCTCTAATCTTGTCCATCTCTCTTTATCACATGCCTTCCCCTATTACAGCTACAGATACCTGCAAAACAACATAACACTCAAGTGTAAGCTTATAAAGCTTAGTGAGTAATCTCTAATATAATCCACATATGTCTCTCCATGAACATTCTCATTCTCCTCTCTTGCTATTCTTATTAGCAAGTAAGCACCTTCTTCTTTTAGCTGAAACCTCCAATTCACCTTTGCTTACAACACCAGCTAATTATTAGTATACGTCAACTCATCAATAAGTACCATAACTGGTACTGCTCATAAACTCAATCACATTCTCAACAGTACTCATTTTCACAATTAGCAATACATAATATGCAATTCTCATAACTATAACAATTTAACTCAGAGGCTCTTTAACTCAACCTCTACATCATATACTCTATTCTTATACTCAATTAGAACAACCATCATGATTGTAGTAATCAAATTCAAAGACTCTTTAACTCACTCATTCTAACATGTACTCTACTTTTATACTCAATATAGATTATAACTCGTCTCTTGTTATCCATAGATAACAGAACCTCTCTAACTCTAGCTACCGCAATATCAAAATAAAACACATATATGTACCACATACACATTACATACTACAAGATATAACTCTTATTTCTCAGTTTGTAAATTTGGTTATCTCAACCAATTAAAAATCAATAGCAACATGTTAATTCACAATTCAATCATAAGAATAAATTATAGTTACTCACCTTATATTGACTCAGTATATGGAACCCCCAAATTTCACGTACCGGCTCCTGTTCGCTAGACTTGGTTATAACACCATAGTCTAAATCAATTCTCGAACATACATAATCATCTCAATAACATCTATCTCGAAGATGTATAAATCAAAAGAGGAAAAAGGAGTATAAATGGTAAATATCAACTCTATATTTACCGAAACCCCCAAATCCGTGGTTCTACTAATTCAACCGTAGAAACTCGACAATAATCTCACAATTAACTCTAAAGGCATCCACTAACAATCTACTAACAACATATATAGCAATATATAGCTAAAACACGAAAATGAAAGTTAGGGTTTAAAAAACCCCAAAATCAATAAATTACTCACATCGATGAATTAGGAATCGTGAGCGTGTTTATGGGGTTAGATTGAAGTCTCCTTACTCTTCCTTACGCATCTCATGGCTCAATTTGGTGGAAAATCGCCTTAGGAAGCTCTGGATATCGAAATGGGTCTATTTTTCCCGAAATGTACATTTTCTGCACATTATATAGTGTTGTCAGGCCTACACGACCCGTGTAGACTCACACGCCCCGTGTAGGGCTGTTCTACACGACCCGTGTAGACTCACACGCCCCGTGTAGGTCTGTTTTGGCTTTCGGACTCCTTTTAAACACTCTACATGACCCGTGTAGAGGTACACGACCCGTGTGACTCTGGAAGGCTTACTGTTTGGTTTCTAAAGGTTTTCTACACGATCCATGTGACCATACACGACCCGTGTAGCTCTGTTTTGGCATTTTTCAAGTCCAAACTTCTCCCAAATGGGTTTTTAATCACCCAAACTCATACAACAAGCTAACTAATCTTAATCACACCAAGATTAACTCGAAATCTCTATAATTTAAAAACACGGTATTACAACTTGCCAATTCTTGCATCTCGGTTGGACCCAACCGATATGGAGACTTGGCTATGGGAGCATCCTCAGGAACGAGATCGATGCAGAACTCTAGCTCACGTACTGGAGGGAGTCCAGATACGTCATCGGGAAAGATGTCGGGAAAGTCTCGTATAATCGGAATATCTTCGATCTTCTTTTATTTGACATTTGTTTCCACCACATAGGCTAGGAATACCAAGTTCCATAGGAACTAAATTGACGGAAAATTTATGACCGCAAAAATCGAAAGTCCAATCTTAGATGACTGCATTGAGTGAAATGTATTTTCCATTGGCGACTTCTACGGTAAAGTTTTCATCAAGAATCGTGCGAGGTATGTGAAGTATTGGTTCAAATTCCAAAGACACAAAACTTTTATCGGCACCTGAATCAAAAAGTACTGACGCGTAGCAGTCATTTATGAGAAACGTATAATTTACGACCTTGTTATCGGTCTGTGCTTGGGTTGCGGTAATGACAAATGCTCGGCCTTTAGGAGCTGGAACCTGCATTGTTGGATTTGCCTGGGCTTGAGTGTTAATGATATTGACAAGCCTAGGACACGCCGAACAGACATCGTGCCCCACGATATCCCATGCAGACTTGAAGAATTTAACCGAGAAACCATCCGGGCCGGGCGCTTTATCGTCGGCCATCTGGAACAAGACGCACTTAACCTCCTCATCCGTAACAGGAGTAAGCATGGCTTCAGATTGAAGAGGGGAGAGCTTATTAGAGAAGAGGGAACACGGGTCACAAATAGCAAGGGAGGGGTGGGCCGAACCCAAGAAATTTTGAAAGTGGGAGACGAACAGTTTGGGTAGGGCATCCCCAGAAATCCATTGTCCCTGGGCATCCTGGATGGAGTTGATACGATTGCGAGAATTACGGCTTTTAACAGACTTGTGGAAAAAAGCAGAATTTTTATCACCCTCACGTAGCCAGTAAACCTTAGCCTTCTGTTTCAGGAACCTCTCTTCATCCAGGCAAGCCTCGTTATAAGCGAGAAGGTACCTGCTATGTTCGTCACGGAGATCCCTATTGAAAGGGTCCCGGTCCAGAGCAATCTTAACTCTATCAAGCTCAGTACGAAGAGAGATAACCTTATAGAAGAGGTTACCCTGGCTACGGAGCAGCTTACACAAAGACACTTTCAGATTTTTCAGGTTTTGGAAAACCTTATACATCTGATGGCCGGGGATATCGGGGTCCCAAGAAGAAGCCACAACATGTTTAAACTCGTTCTTATATGTCAAAAAATTAGGGAACTTGAACGGTTTAGGCTTGAACGTGGATCTGAAGGGGAGAGAAAGCACAACAGGGGAATGGTCGGACGATCGGTAAGGGAGAAAAGTGACATAAGCAGAGGGGAAAGAAGCAACAAATCGCTGATTACCCAAGACACGGTCAAGCTTCTTATGAATGCCATCGGAACCGTTAGGAGACTTGGTCCAGGTGTAGAAGAGACCTTTGAAGTTAAGGTCCTCCATCTCAATCCGATTCACACAGTCCCTGAAATCATCCATGCCACGAGAGATACCAGACGCCCCAGCGGTGCTATCTTTTATGTCAAGAGCAACATTGAAATCACCCAACACGATCTAGGGGGCAGCTTTTACAAAATGTTTATGAGTCGCAAGAGAATCCCATAGAGAGCGACGTAGCATGTGATTATTATGAGCATAGATGAAAGAGCAGAAGAAGGATTTATTAGAAGCACGAATTTTAACGCTGAAATGCATAACCTGATCATTGGAGTCGAGAAGCATCATATCAACAGCCAGCGGGTCCCAGGCAACCACAATTCTAGTCCCCCGAGTGCAAAAAAGCCCGTTATCATAAGCTGATCATGAGGGGATCCAATATCTCTTACAATGAACTGGGCAGTTTCCCCATCATCAGAGTCGACCTCAATGCATTTATCCTTGTCGAAGAGGTGATCAGTATTCGTAATAAAATCATCAGAAATAATGGGGGAGGGAGCATGCGTAGGGGGGAGGGGGGAAGTGGGAGTGGGATGATCTGTGATGTCGGTTGAGCAACTCTCAAAAATGGAGAAGGCATTGAAGATAGGAGTGGAGCGTACAGACTGTTTCGGGGGCGTGGTGGAAGAAAGGCGGACGATGGGGGTAGGGAAACCGGGTGGGGGATTATCAGAAAGGGGGGGGGGAATGGGGGGCGGTTCTTATTAGGAACCAGGCGGAACTCAAAACGCGACTTATTTCTATTATTTTTAAAATTATTATTTTTTTTTGGAAAAATAGTTTTCTTTCGAAGTGTTTTGGTATTTTCCACTCGGATTACTTTTAGAAGACTCATCGTTTTTCTTGTCATATTTAGAATCTTGTTTTGAATAATTTTTCTTTTTTGAAACCGTAATAAAATCATCACTTTTATCTATACTGGTAGAAAGTTGAGGTTGATCTAGCTTATCAGTAGTTGTGGGAGAAGTAGCATTAGCTTTAGCAATAACTTGCATACACACATGTGTTTCATGACCAAACACCTTACAATGGGAGCACATAGGCGGTTTCCATTCATATTCAACTCTAAGAGTATGAGTAGAAAATTCAAGAGTATCGGGATCAGGGATTCGGATCATCACTTTGTCAACCCATGTGGGACGCGTGGGTACTTCTAGGAGTACACGTGCATAAACGGCCTTACCAGTAGCATAAGTGCACATGTTTGCCGTATAAGAGTCCATGGCAAGCGGCTTTCCAATTTTAGAAGCAATGTGACTTAAGCCTTCCTCACTCCATGTCTCATAAGGGATGTCATGTATTTTAATCCATAGAGGAAGTTTGTCATGGTTATTTCTATGAATGCTAAGTCCGGGTCTCTATTTTTGCATAACAATGGGTGCACCCCTAAAAGTCCACGGGCCGTGGGTTATAACATGTTGGAGACCTTGGTCGTTGTTAAATTTAAATAAATAAACTCCATTACCATTTAACAAAACGTCCTCAAGACCATGTTGGGACCACATCTTAGAAGCGAGAAAACGAACATCCGAGTAATTCATTTTGCCTCCAACAAAATAACCACATATGGTCCGCGCATGAGTCTGACAAATTTTATTAACGACCGTTATCGGGATATCAACGGGCACGTCAACATCGTTACTTAAGTTAGGAATGAATCGGAAATTGTCGCTTGAGTGTTTGTGCGAACCACTCAAAATGTTTGCTTGTGAGTTAACGAGTAACGGTAGTTTACGGGACCAAGCGTTATTATTTATGTTTTCATTACCAAAACTGGAATTAACAACATTGTAATTAGCGGGCTTGGATATCAAAAGATCTTTATTACTAAGAGGTCTAATAACCTTTGCCCATTTAGAGTTAATAGATAAGTTGGGCTTAGGAGGGCTTATAGAATTAAAACCTAAGGTGTGCTTAGGATTAGGATGACCCAAGATGGAAGAAGGCTTAAAATGATCCAAGAGGGTAGGAGGATGGGAGGGGTTTGGTCCAAGGATGGACTTGTTCGATCGAGTAGAGTATATGCCGCCAACCTCATTTGGAAAAGGAATTTTTTCAATGTCACATGGGCTAGAAAGGTTATTATGAGAAAAGGAAAAGTTGGTGGAAGAGTTTGTCTCTTTAGTGTCATAATGTTGGTCCAAATTTCCTTAGCATGGGTCCCCATATTTTAATTCACGGTAGATTGGTCCAGCACTTTATTTCCAAGATAAAGAGTGTCTAAATTTTCATCATGAGTGTACGTAATAGGGGGCACAATTGATAATATTTAAACCTTTTTCTAAAGTAGATAAATTATCGTTTATAGGGTTAAAGAGGCTACCTTTCATACCGTGTTTCTTAGAAGCTGGATCGTAGTTGACCGTTGGTCGAGTGGAGGGTATACGTCCATGGTCTGATGTGACGTCGCCGGTATGCATGACCGTAGAGCAGTCCTTGACGTCGATAGGAGAGGGTTGGGCGGACACAGCACCACCGTATGCGGAAGCCTCCATCACGTTACCGGCGACTACTAAATCATCTCCATCACGTCCGTCTTCCAACAGCATACCATCAGAAGAATCGTCTTCATCTTCACCTTCGTTTTCATCGGAGGTAGTAGCGTCCTCCAGCATACCGTCCTCCATCATCGGACCATCTCCGCTAGTGGTATCATGCACATAGTCAAGCACTCCGCATTCCACAGTCGGTATCAAAATATCATAGCCTAATCTGGATCCGTCACGTTCCAAATTGACAGAGGATTGAATCAAACCAGTGGAAAACAAATCAGGAATGGGACTGATTCCTTTAGCAACCACGACTTGGTGTTTCTCACCAACAAATGCAGATTTTGAAGAAGCCACACCCTCAAGAATATTAAGATTGTTTTCAGTTTCAATTTTCTCCCCATTTCCTGTAGTTCTTTTCCGTTGAATGCAAGCTTCTTTTTGTTGTATATCTTTTTTAGTCTTGTAATCCAACCATGAACATTTTTTTATGGTTCTTTGAAGATGCGTGGATGATATTGCACTTTTGCTTTTTTCCTTTCTTTTACAGACTTGAACGAAAATTCAGATTCATGGACATTCCGGGCAGAAAACTCATGGGTTTGAGGTTGTTGATCCATCATAACACCATCATTAGATAGTAGGATGAAATCACAACCTGGAGAATCATCATCCATGACGAAAATCAGCCAAAAAAACTAACAGAACTCAAGAACACCTAGAGAGAAATTTTTAGAACTCAGCAGAGAGAAACATCTCTGTCTCCGATTCTTTTAAATATATATATATATATATATATATATATATATATATATATATATATATATATATATATATATATATATATATATATATATATATATATATATATATATATTTGTTTGTTAAGATGACCATATTTTATTGCAATGTTGGTGAGAGAAACATCTCTGGCTCCGATTCTTGATCATAAGGTTAAGTATCTCCATGACAAGAGTGAAGAGATAGGGAGAGAGGGGGTCACCCTGACGGATGCCCCTTTGACCGTCGAGTTCTAAATATATATATATATATATATATATATATATATATATATATATATATATATATATATATATATATATATATATATATATATATATATATATATATATTTGTTTGTTAAGATGACCATATTTTAAGGTAGTAGCTCATCGTCAAACCATATTTTTTGCAATAGCCAAATGACTACCAGTGCCGCGAAAATATGAATGCGAACTTGCAGAAAATCTTGATCTTCCATTAAGCACCGTTAGCACCCTGATAAACTTTAGAAATATAAGTTATTCTTCGAAAAGAATACTTATGATAGATTCTTAATCCCAACATTATAGAGCTCAATAATGATTCGTGAGTCGTCTTTTTTTCTTCGAGAGTATTAAAGTTTTGCTCGTTTCTAACATACCGTTCAACCATGCAGACATGCAATCATAAATTATTATCGTTAAAAAGTCGTGATAAGATCTATTTTGTCTATTTAATGGTTTGGAGCTTATATCTTTAGGTACCTATCTAATATTTGCAATGTGATTCTTGGCCTCCTTCAAATTATTAATCATTCATTATGATCTCGATTTGATCGTGTTGGCATACAATAACACATTAGTATGCGACTCCTAAGTTGAACTGATTAACAGTCCTCCGTCTCCCCCTCTCACAATTATTTTATGTGTTTAAGATGAAGACTAATGTTGAAGAGACAAACATGCAACTTTTAATGATTACCAAATGAAAAGGACAAAAATATAAAAAATATAAATCTCTAATAATATTGGACAAGACTAGCAAGCAACAATAATGGTTAATCTAATGCGAAAGAATGCCAACAAGAGATGCTCAAAAAACAAGAACAAAAATGTTGTTCTAGAAACTCTCCTTTGATGATAACATATTTAGGTAAAGACACTTCTAAGTTGTTTTATATTGCTCTAAAAATGAAATACCCTTTGATTCATTGTTGAAAATATCAATCATTAATGCTGCTAGCCTTGTCTTGTAGCATTATGGATTCTACATTTTCATCATTTTTATTTGAATATATATCATTATAAGCTATATGCTTGCCTCTTCTATACCGGTCTTCATTTTGTAATGCATAGAGTAATGTTGAGAGGAGAAGGCGTGACACCATCAACCAGTATCCACTAGGAAACGACAAAATCATGTTTTGTTGTGTGGAAACACTATCAAATCATGATCATAACGAATGACTAACAATCCGAAGGAGACTAAGAATCGCATTGCAAACATAAGATAAGCACTTAAAATATAATCTCAAAACTCTTAAATAGATGGAAATAGGACCCTTATAAGTCTATTTTATTATTAGTGTAATGTGTGCATGATTGCACTATACATCAAGAACCAATGGCGGAACTCTATTGAGGCCAAGGAAGGCCATGCCCCCCTGTTTTTAGTGAAATAAGTACTTGATATTTAATATAACTGGGATAATAAGCTAACTCTCCAATCTAATATATCTTCTCATTAAATTATAAAAATAAGAAGATATAACAAAAATAAAAGGAGCGCTATTTGTTGTTTTTAATACTATTTTATAAACTTATTTTAATAACTAATAATAATTTGTCACATTATTATACTACTTTAGCTAGTTTATAATCTTTTTTATCAAAATAATTATTATTTTTTTGTATAAATTTATTGGCTAGTTGTTACGTATTAATTGGTAGGTTATTTTTGTTATATAGTTAATTTGGTAAAAATATTACTTGTTTGTTTAGTTTTGTTTTCGAACTTGGTTTTGGCCCCTCTAATTTTAATACTCTTGTTCCGCCCCCGTCAAGAACCACCAAAACATAATACTCGCAAGGGAAAAAGATGGCTTGTGAGTCATTATCGGTCTCTATCTGACAGAGACCGTTAATCTATTATAGATTTATTAGGAACAATAAATCGAACATGATAACGTTTATCAATTTCCTTTATACCAGACCAATCATTCAAACGAATTCACGTTCATACTTTCTTGATACCGATGGCAATTTGGTTAAATTCCAAAAAAATTATATATAGAGTAAATTACACGGATGGTCCTGTGGTTTACCAAAACTAACACTGAGCACCCAAGTATTGGATTTACACTAGATGAGTCACTAAAGTTTCGTTAAACCGACACATTGGTCCCTGTCTATATAAAAAGACTTTTTTGCCCTTTTCATTTTCTTTTTTCTTTTTCTTTTTACCCTTTTCTTTTTTTAATAAATTGAAAATAAAAAACCATCCCACCCACCCACCCACTCTCTCTCTCTCTCTCTCTCTCTCTCTCTCTCTCTCTCTCTCTCTCTCTCTCTCCTGCTGCTATCATACCCTTATAGGAGAAACGCACCACCACCACACCATCTTCAAGTCGTCGTCGTCCTCAGCCCCATCTCCACCATTTTTTCCGGCGAAGAGCTCTGCAATCAAATAACAATTAGAGAAACCGATAGAATATAATCTAAATGAATGTTGCAATGTAATGCCCTAGTGCTAGAGATCTTCTTTATACATGGGTGGTTTGTACCTTGCTGTACAAATGCGAAGCTTTCATAACGGCGGCCCAATTGCATTTTTGCAACATCAGATTTTTCCGTTCACGGGAATCAGAAGCGTGATTGAGGATTACGGCATAAATTTACGCAACGTCTGTCATCACCGTCAACACGGCCTCGTAGCTCCACAGATCGTGAATGATCCTCCAATGTCTTCCAATTCCCCTGCGAACTCATAAACCAGTTCTCGAAACCCACTCGAAACCCAGGTAAAAGAAAATTCAATAAAACTACTCTCTCAATTGCAAACCTAAGTCAGCAACATCTAGACAACTAAAAGAAAAGAGACGAACTATAAACACCAAAATACAGAGCAGCCCAAGCGCATCCAGAATAGCAGCAAAGAGCAAGCAATCAGCACCACAGACAAGCCACCTACAAACCAAATAACTCTAGGGGTATTTTCGTCCAAACCCAGAACAACACCAAGCTAACACTGGAAGCATTTGAAATCCAAATGAACATGCGATTACAGGAGGGAATTCGCCCAGGAAACAACCGATAGACCAAAATAGACTTCAAAAAGCAATTAACTTCCTTTGATTCCTTCAATTCAATTTTAAAAAACAAAAAAACCAAATCTTGATTTAAAATAAAACAGGGGAGAACGTTTGTCTATTTTCTATCTTTAAGAGCGTCATCCTTGACTTCTAGCTCCTAAGATTCTGATTTATCCTTTTGGGCTAGTATCAATAAACTCAAACAAAAAAACAGAGCATTTTAATGGCGATTTGCATGTTTTATTACCTGATGTTCTTGACACTTTCATGGAGATTCGTCTTCGCAAATGCAATCCAACCTTCACAAAATCCGTTGCCGGCTGTTTTAATGTCTCTTACAACTCACAGACACACACCTGGACAGCAACATGGTGTTGCCGGAAACTGGGAACGTGCACCTTTTAACCACCGGAGGAAAGACGAGAGAGGAGATAGAAGGTGGAGTGAATGAGAGAGAGAGAGAGAGACGTGGGGTGGGGGTGTGAGAGAGAGAGAGAGAGAGAGAGAGAGAGAGAGAGAGAGGTGGGTGGGGTGGGGTGTGGGTATGGTGGGGTGTGGGTATGGTGGGTGGGGTGGTTTTTTATTTTCTATTTATTAAAAAAGAAAAGGGTAAAAAGAAAAAGAAAAAAGAAAATGAAAAGGGCAAAAAAGTCTTTTTATATAGACCAGGGACCAATGTGTCGATTTAACGAAACTTTAATGACTCATCTAGTGTAAATCCAATACTTAGGTGCTCAGTGTTAGTTTTAGTAAACCACGTGGGCCATCCGTGTAATTTACTCTTATATATAACTTGATAAGGTCGCTTCTTTTTTTTTTAAAAGAGCACACCTCAAGAAAACTATCCTGTTCACTTTAGTAAACAACACATAATTGTATCCTTTATAAACAAAGTTAATACACTGAGTTGTTTCTTTTTCTCTTTAATTTTCCTTTTTACTGTTTATAACAACGGTCAATACTCGCTGTTATTATCATAGAAAGTAATTGTGTGTTTGCACGGGAAGTAGCAGTGATTATGACTCATGATGAATATGGGACCATGAGCAATTTGGGCCGTCTATCAAGGAGAGGGTGTGTGTAAACAACTAAACATCATGATAGGAATGGGTCACAGATTCAATTTATCCGTTTGTACAGTTATCGTGTAAGGTTGTTGTAAGAAACCGTTAACCCTGTACACACTGTGTCTGTACCCATCCGTATGATTCTTTCTAGGATTGCAAAATATATTCATAGTTTTAATGCAAGCAAATTATATAAAAAATAGTGTACTTATTCTTTTTGCTGGTTTAATCATTTAGATTTTTTTTTCTTTATAATTTACCCATCAAGACTTTGCAAGCTCTTTAAAAAAAAAAAAAAAAAAAAGACCGTGACCAGTGATGTGGTATCAAAAAAATTTAAATAAAAATCATTATAGTTTGTCATGTTTCAGTTTAACCATCTAACATTTTTTAAAGGACGAAGCTGATTTAGGCATTTATGGTTTAATTCATTGTATGACTCATATTCAATAAGTGTTGGAGTTTGTGGTTATGTTGGTTTGTTTCTTTCTAAATAAATGTGTTCACAAGTCTTTCTATTCCTTTCCTTTCTATTCTTTTCATTTCTCTCCATATTCCCTTTTTTTTCTTTCGTTCCTTTATTAACTCGGCAACACAACGTTAACAATTAGATTGGAATGAAAAACACATGTAGGAATGAAATCACCATTCACCTTATTCACTTACACAAATACTCCAAACGTACGAGGTGATTACATTACTTCAGAGTTAATTTCACAAAGTACCTAAATTTTTTGGAACCGGCGAATAAAATATATTAATAAAAAAGCAAACTGAAACTGCCCTAGCAAGGTACTAGAACAGCCAGCCGAGGAGTACACATAAAAAAAGAGAAAATAGAGATGACAACAAAATCATCACAAAATACAACTACTGATGGGGTTGCATAACCAACTCTCCCAAATCAATTTGATGTTTCTACTCCTCCATTGGATCCATGAGAATACCGTGGATTGGATATCCCCAGTTACTGTGTTCGCCGGTATCAATTTGTTGTCGAATATTAGAGCGTTTCTTGCCTTCCATATTAACCAAATCGCCCCATAACAGATTGTTGCTAAAACACGCCTTGCCTTCGAGCTATTACCCCAAGTAGCTACGTAAACGATCAGATCGTGTAATGAGGAGAAGCTAAATAAACCCAAGCCGCACCAACTCCAAACTTGATCTAGGATCTCACGGGAACATGGGCAGTGGATGAAGATGTGCTCGACAGTTTCAATCCCATCTCGACACCGAGAGCAGATGGAAGATGAAAGATGTACGCCTCTCTTTATCAGTCCTTCTGCAGACGGGACTCGACCAAGGTAGGCTCTCCATACAAAACACATCACTTTCTTTGGCACCTCATTCACCCAAAGAACTGAGGATGATGGGGAGGGAGAGACAGGTTTGTCTATAAGATCACGAATTGCAGCAACCGAAAATTGATCATTGTAAACAAAATCTGAGGACCACGAATCCGGGTCATCAGAGGGTCGAAAATCGCCTATGCAACAATTAATTTCATTCAACTCTAGAGCAAAGTGATTGGAGTAGGACGTGTTTTTCCAGTTCCAGGAGACTCCAAGCGGGTCAAATCTATGATTAACTTTACACGTCTTCCGATTCTCAATCGAGTATAAACCCGGGAATTTTTCTTTGAAAACCCCATGTCCTGTCCAGTCATCTAACCAAAAGAAAGTGTCCATACCAGATCCAACTTTTCTCTTTAACACACTATTGAAACTGATCCCGAATTTCATCAAGTCTTGCTCCGTAATTGACCAAAATAATTGACCATAAGCGCAATGTCACCATAATTAAACCGGTGTTTTTAAAAAACCATAAGCGCAATGTCACCATAAGCGCAATGTCACCATAATTAAACCGATGTTTTCTGGTTCCAAAACCTGTTTTGGTTTCTAGTATAGCCTTGTTGTCCTTTGGGGCCTGTCCCAATAGGTCTTTTTGTTGTTTCTTAGGTGGGGAGTCCCCAGCCTTAAATTGTATTTATTCTTTTTATTAATAAAATTTGCCAGAGGCACCGTCCTCTTTACCAAAAAAAAATATATTTACTAAAATAGTGTTGTTTTCAAAATATTTACTAAATAGGATGGTTTAACTATAACTTTAAACATTTACGTAAATTAGCTCTAACTTCTTCCCACCAACCCGTTGATTCAGTTATCTTCGGCCAAACCGACGCTAATGACTCCACCTCTAGCCACCCCGACGTCGGCCCTCCACCTCTAGCCACGTCTCAGGCCATCGATAACTGATTACATTTCTGATACGACTCACGCCAGCAACAACGATCTCAAATTACGATTTTAGTTTTTTTAACTTTTATCCTTCAGTTTCTCATTTCTGATTTCAGATTACGATTTCCAAATAGGATATTGATTCCAAATTACGTTTCTAATACGGCTCTAAACTTTTGATTTCAGATCACTTCTGTTTTCAAATTACGTTTCTCCCCGTTTTGATCGTCATATTGGAATCCTAAAGGTACTCAAGAAGTATGAATCTTCATGGTCAAAGCCACGTTGTTTTCATAGGTATTGTTACAACTCGCATACTTTTTGTTATCAGGATATTTAGATCATATATTCACATTATTTCGTTTGTTTTTATAAGTATTGTTTACAACATTTTATCAACAACTTTTATGACAAGTATCACAATTCAGATTTGAAAGCTCTAGCTTATCGTGTCGGGAGTCAAAATCAAGTTTGAAATTTCAACTCCACCATGGAAGAAATTGGAAAGGTAAATCCACAAGCTCGACAATGGCTGGAGACCCATCCACTTGATACAACGACACTTGCACATGATGGTGGAAGGAGATATGTATTGTTTACTACAAATTTGTCAGAGATTTCTAATAGTGCCCTTAAAGGTGCTTGTTTTTTTACCAATCACAGCTTGTGTCAAACTTACTTTTAATAGTTTGATTCACTATTTTGAGGCGAAATGTCCTTTAAGATTTAGTGCCCGAGCTAATAGAGATGCATATACCCCTATTGGTTCACTATTCCTTGAGATCATTTAATCCGAACCCGAGGAGGTCCTGCTACTACAAAAAAAGGGAAAGGGAATGGGAAAAAGATAGCGAAAGAGAAACTGAAATGAGGGCGATCTCTTGAGGAAGATAAGGAATTGGCACAATAGTGGCTTGACATATTTGAGGACACGACTACCGGGAAGGACCAAGACCGAGACAAGTTTTGGTTACAATTTACCAATCGGTTTCCGCTTGGAATGCAAAAAGGCAATGACTATAAGACTAGCGACCAATGTAACACCAAATGGGCAAACATAAACAAGGAAGTCATGCACTTTAACGGGCTTGTCACAAATTTGATGAGCCAATGGACTAGCGGGGCTAGCAAGGCGGCGATATTGGAAAGAGCAAGCTACATGTTTCAGGATGATTGAGCGAAACCGTTCAAATATTTGCATTTTCGGAACATTATAAAAGATATAAAAAATGGTTGGGTGGTAAAGAAGCGTACAAATCTAAACTAATCTAAACGGGTGATTCAGGGTCGTATCACGATATATCGGATGCACATGTTGGAGTGAATCTAAACGACGACGATGACGACTTAGTTGAGGTCGAACGACCAACTCGTCCGATGGGGAGAGATAAAGCAAAACGAAAAGGAAAAGCGAAAGAGACATCGTCACACTCGTCAGGTACCGATTGACATTGTGTTTATTATTATTTTTTTGTAATTATGTCACTAACTTTTCCAAGTTGTTGCAATTTTGACCATTTGGCCGGTCAACCTAGTTGCCAACTGACGTTCAGTCTCAAACAATGTTTTAAAAACCGATTCGAACCGGCCGATCGGAATGGTTGAACTGGAACCAGAGATGAGAATGGTTTGATTAGAGCTGGTTTTATGATGATTTCTTGACCGGAATGAACCGGCCGATTTTGGTAAAAAAACCGGTTGTAGTGAACTGAAAAGGAATGGCCTTATCTTGAACTTTTGTGATTGGTTTGGACTAAAGACTCCTAATTAACTACTTTAACTAAAATTAGTCTACTATAAAACTAAAATATGTCGTATCATTTGTATATAACGTTGTCGCCTTGTGTTTTCTCGATCTCATACATGATACAACTTTGATTTACTTTCGTTGTCCTACTTATTGATATTTGTATCTTTAATGGTTAAACTCATTGATGTCAAATTCTTGGTTTATATATACATCAATGTTTTAAAACCCGGGTTGAACCAGCCGGTCGAACCGATTGGACCGTGACCCAGTGAAGAGAGCGGGTTGATTATGAACGATTTTTTGCTAATTTCTGTCTCAGATTGAATCGGCCGGTTTTCTAAAAAAAACCGATTGGACTAGTGAACGAAACCGGGTTGACCCTCCGGTTGAAACAAAAAAAATTAGAATTTGGGTTTTAAAAACATGGTTAAATAGTTCAATGCCCAAACTTTTAAAATTAGTCTACTATTGGTTCATCAGATTTATTAAAATTTTCCTATAAAAACTTGACAATATATCTTTTTTGGTACAAAAAATGTGAAATTATATTGTTTATGTTTTATAAATATATAATTATGCTAAAAATATAAAATATATGAAAGTTGTAAAAACCGTGTTGACTCGACGGTTGAACCGGTTGACCCGTGACCCGATCACCACACCAGGTCAACTAAAAACACGGGTTTTAAAACATTGATATATATATATATATATATATATATATATATATATATATATATATATATATATATATATATATATATATATATATATATATATATATATATATATATATATATATATATATATATATATATATATATATATATATATATATATAGGGAGAGGTTATATAGAGTACCAATAAAAGGTGGAGAACTGGAGACCCATTCTGGACCAATCATTTTATAAGGGCACATTAGTAATTGTGTATTTTAGTTAAATTAATATAGAATAAATTAATTGATAATTTCCTAAAATCTAGGGATTTGATTAATAGTTACCTAAAATCTAGAGATTTGATTAATAGTTACCTAAAATCCAGGGATTTGATTAGTAGTAGAATAAATTATCATTTAATAGGATTTTTTATTCAAAAAAACGTTTTTTTATAATTCAATGTATTAGTGATTTTTAAAAAAAAACGTTTGTAATCATGAATGAATAAAGTATAATATAGATATAAAAAATGAAATACATGTGTAATCATAAATGAATACAGGACAATGTATATATACAAAAAAGTTAACTACATTTATAATCATGAATGATTATAGAACACAAAAACAGGAAAAAAATACAACATAGTTTTAGACATAAATAATTAAAAACAATACAACTTTAATCACAAATGATTAAAGAACAATGTTGTTGTGCTAAATCTTTTGACTTGAAATAGACTGCTTCGACTTGTCATTCATGCAACTCCAATACTCTGAAAAATGAACATAATGAATAAGAATTATGCAGTCATACATAAACACCAACAAATATAACCAGGCTGTCCATATAATCATATTCATTAATGAATGAGAATTATGCAGTCATATATAAAGGCGAAATAAAACAGTATGTTGCTATAATCATCAATGAATATAATCAGGCTGTCTATATAATCATATTCATCAATGAACACAATCATCAATGAATATAACGAAATAAACAGTATGTTACTATAATCATCAATGAATATAACGAAATAAACAGTATGTTGCTATAATCATCAATGAATATAATCAGGCTGTCTATATAATCATATTCATTAATGAACATAATCATCAATGAATATATATAATCATCAATGAATATATATAATCGTCAATTAATAATGCATGTAATCATCAATGAATACAATTGTCAATATAATCATTAATGAATAAAACGATATATTGTCACCCTTTCACCGCCTTTACCTTACACCACAGATACACTAACAACATTCTCTCACCGTATTGATAATCATTTATGAATAACACTAGATATAAAAGGAAAAAGCAGTAGGTGTAATTAAACGACTTAACCATAAATTATTATTCAAATTGTACAAAGCTTTTATCACTAAAAAAATCAAATTTATTTTATGTATCGTTTTAAAAATCATATGAAACAATCGCCAATTAGATTTTACATATTTAATCATAAATTATTATTTAATTTCATTATTTGAGAGCATGTAATTAACATGTCACTGTAGAGCAACTTTTCAACAAGCACTATTATCAATATTGAGCATTTAATGAACATAATCGCTTTTACATATTTAATTAAAAATACAAAATACAAACATGTCGATAATGGAAAACGGAAACTTGCCGCTCTAATCTTTTTGCCGATTTGTCATGCAATTGATATGAATGTCCATAACAACCAATAAAAAATCCAATTGTTGCGTTAATTTATTAATTAATCAACCCTTCGCAGACCTATATCGATGCAAAAACACGAATTAAGAACACGATTCAATATTTACGAACAATTAAAAATCAATCAACTTGCCTGTTCGGACTTGGGTTGTGCTGATGGGGTCCACCTTGATACATATTGATGATAATTGATCGGTGATTTACAGTTAAGAAAAAATCAGCATTAAATCCCATTTTGCCTTCTTCTCCGACCAGATCCTTGGGTAAACACATCAGTTCTCCGATCCAACATCTTGAACATTGACGGCGCAAGAATCACTTCACCCTCATGGATCGTGAGAGAGTAATCGGTTGCGATGGATTGGAGGTGGTTTTCAAGAGGCAAAAATAGGGTTACGGGAAAAACTGAGATCGACAGTATATATAAATGGAGAGAGAAGAAAGTTGAAAGAGAGAGAAGGAGAAATTATAGGACTTGATAAAAATAAATTAATAATCAATTACTATAATACCATTTTCTTAATTTAATTTAAGTTAATTTAAAATAAATATGTTAATAATTTCAAAATCATCAATTAATCACAGCCTTAGATTTAAAATAATAAAAGGATGAGATCTGTCCTCCAGTTCTCTACCTTTTGAGAGGTCTCCAATGAACCTACCTATATATATATATATATATATATATATATATATATATATATATATATATATATATATATATATATATATATATATAAGTTTATGTGAGACAATGAAAAATTGTGAGACTTAGGGACAAGATCTCTACCATCCATCTGAATTACTGTACGGCTCAGATCAGATGGCCAAAAATAATTAAAAAACGGAGGCAATTTTGTAAATAGACTAAAATGTGGGATTAGTGAAAGACACGGAGGGGTAATAATATAAATTTGCCTTTCTATTCCCTCACATCCTAATTTCATCGTCCTTTTTCTCTCCAGACTTCTTTCACGGGAAAACCCTAATCGCGATTACTTCTAGTTCATTCTCGTCTCAGATTCTAGTCGTGAATATGTTTGGATTCCTATTTTGAAGCTACAGATTCAGATTCTAGCAAAGAAATGGATAGTTCATCAAAAATTGGTAAGATATAAACTATTTTCATCTTCAAATTTGATATTGTAGCGATTTCTTGTTAGAATCGAAATATAAAGAATCATAATCTTGTCTATTACTTCTAGGTCATTCTAGTCTCAGATTCAAGTCATGATTATGTTTGGATTTCGATTTTGAAGCTACTGATTCAGATTCTAGTCGCAAAGAAAAGCATAGTTCATCAAAAATTGGTAAGATATAAACTATTTTCATCTTCAATTTCTGGTATTCTAGCGATTTCTTGTTAGAATCGGAATATAAAGAATCATAATCTTGTCTATTTGTTAAAAGTAATGTCTTTCACGAGAAAACCCTAAAAATCTCATTCAAGATTACATTTTGTCAACCTTCTGAGACTATTATTCTCATTAAACCCTGAAATCATGTAATTTACATCATATGTGTCTCGCAAAAGAGGTTAAAGGGTTTACATTGTCGATCTTTTGTTGATGTATATCCCGAAACAACAAAATACTTCCCTTTAATAATTACAAGTTTGAATCAGTTCAGTTTTAGAAGGGAAAAAACAGAAACAGAAATGTTAGAATGCTTAAAAGTTACCTGACCTGCTTTCTCCATTCAAGGCACGACCAACCAAACAAGAATACTCAAAATCCTCAAAGCTTTTAAGCATTCTAACATTTCAATTTTAAATATTTTGGTAAAAACCAAATAAACTTATTCTGATTTGGATTCAGATTTTTGAAACTAGCGATTCAGATTCCAAATGAAATATTTAATTCCAATTATGTCGAGAAAAAAGAAACAGTAAATGCTTATGGAATCACCGGTAATGTTTAGGATTTGTGGGATCATTGATTGTCTCGTATACTGCAGGGTGTATCGTATATTCCTCTTTTTTGGGCTAATTGGTTGTTAGAATTAGAATTTCAATAATCATAATATTGTCTATGTGTTAAAAGTAATATCTCAGAAGATTTTATCACAAAAATGTTTTGAATAAACAACGAACTATAATGGTTGGGTTTATGGAATTTGGCTTCTAATAAAAAGAGAATGAGATTGAATCCTTTCCGCCAAATTCTACATTGTTCCTGAACTCATGTAGTGTTGTAATAGAATAAAGATAGTTGTAAGCATAAGTTGGTTTTTATCTTAATCTTCATGAGTTTATATGCAATGACTTTATAGAATGTTGTACTTAATTATCTATAACATTGATATTCTAGTGTTTGTTCCATACTTAAAATCTATGTTTATATTCTTGAATTCTTTATATTAATAATATTTTTCTGATGCAGGTCAAATAAATAGAATGACCAAGTCAAAAGCAAGAAGAACAATCGAAAGTTTAATTGAAAAATAGAATCAAGGGACTCCATAGAATGTTATCAAAGGTGAAAATGAGGGGAATGATGCAGGAGAATGAAATGAGGGGACAATTGTAAGTATAACTGAATGTTTCATTAAAATATTGCGTCTTTTGGTCCAAAAATGAAACATCGTTGTATATTTTGTATAAAAACCATTTTTTTCGCAAAACCTAGTGTTAGAAATGATCTTTTTAAAAACTTCATACATTTAAACTAGCTATTTTATAGTTAGCTTTATTATTCTATTGGAATATTTTACATAACAGTAACATTCAAATTCTAAAAATGCAATGAGCTTTATAACATGTTGTACTTAATTATCCATAACATGAATATTCTAGTGTTTGTTACATTTTTTAGATTCAAGTCATATTAATTGTAACTTTCCTAATGCAGATCAAACGAATAGGATGACCAAAATAAAAGCAAGAAGAACAATTGATGAAACAAAGAACAAAGGTATAATATTACACACAACAATATATAAATATACATAGAGAGATTTGACTTGCAATATTCTAAGTTTACTTATTAAGAAGTGTCATATTATATTTATTCTAATATATATAATGTTAGCAATGGACTATTAAAACTAGACATTTTTAGTGATTTATAGAAATTATTCTATTGTATAATTTTTAATTATGAAATTGTATTATTGTCTTATTTTACACAATAGTGTAGAATATTACAATAGAATATTGTAGTGATTTTTCATAAAAGTGGACAATTTCTATTGTAATATCTACATACCATTAATATTCCAATTTTAATAATGCAATGAACTTTATAGGATGTGCTACTTAATAATGAATATTCTAGTGTCTTTACATTTTTCAGATGAAGTTCAAATTAGTAGAATAACAAGATCTATACACACAGGTAAAACGAAACATTTTAATATTGCTATGTGTTAAAAGCATGGTCTTAGTTAGTTATTCACAAAAAATTATGAAAAATTATCAAACTATAGTGGTTGGGTTTAATGAATTTGACAGTTAATAAAAAAGAGAATGAAATTGAATCATTTCTGCCAAAATTCTGCACTGTGTCCAAACTCTGAAGTTATGTTATAGAATAAAAGATAGTTGTAAACAGAAATTGGTGTTTAACTTAATCTTCATACTACTAACTGAGAGTGTGTTGTAGCCAAATTCAAATTCACTTTGGTGGCCTTCATCCCTGCTTACTAATGTGAATGAAATTTAGGTGATGTATTTGTGGTAATAGAAAAATAATTGATATCACTATTCTTTTTTTAATATTATACATGTGCATTCAATGATATGTTGTGCATTATTCTATTAGAATATTATGTTATGTTTTGTAAGATAGAATATTCTAATAGAATGATGTATTATGTTTATTGTATATTCATGAGTTTATATGCAATGACTTCTAAAAATTATTGTATTTAATTTTGCATAACATTGATATGGTAGTGTTTAATGTTAAAATGCTATACTTGAATTGTTTATATTAATCATAACTTTTCTGATGCAGGTCTAATAAATAGAATGAAAAAAATCAAAAGAAAGAATACTAATGGAAAATGTAAGAAAACCCATAGATAAAGGTATAGCTTTAAAAATATAATATATATTGTAGAGTGTTATTGCATTTATTCTACTATGCCTAATGTTAGAAGTGAAGTTTTTTAAAACTTGATTTGTTTAATTGTTTTACAAAAACTGTTAGAATAACAATATCAAAAGCAAGAAGACTAATTGAAAGTTCTAATGTATGGTTTATGTTTTGATGCAGATAAATTTGCAAGAATGACAAAATCAAGGGCGAAACAAATTATTGATACGAAAGTAAAGAATATCACTAAAGGCCCTTCGGAAAAAAAGTTAAAGGAAAAAATATTTTATACTGATAACTCGTCTGATAGATTATCAAATTAATATTCTAATAAAATAATGTTATATGTTGTCTGTATATGTAGAATATTCTAGTTTGTTGTATAATATTCAAGTTTTGGTTTGTAATGTTATTGGTATATTTAAGACATGTTATAATGTCAATATTCTAATTTCACACAAGTATTTCTAGGACAAAGCCATGAAATAGCATATTTTTTAATATAATATTCTAATTTGTGGTATAATATGCTAGTATATATGATTTCATTTTATAACATTCTGCTTACATTTTGATGTCATTTATAGCATTCTACTTTTATTATTATTACATTTACCACAACTTATTTACATTTTGATGTCAAAAGATTGAAAAATGTAACATCAAACATGATATAAAAAGAAGATTTTGATGTCATATATGATACTACTTACAACTTTGATTTCATTTATAACACTTTACTTATATTTTCATTCCATTAATAACATTTATCTTGCATTTTGATGTAAAAAAATTTTAAAAATGAAAATCAAACTTGTATAAACAATCAAATACATGACAACTGTATAACATTAAACACGGTAATAAATTCTTGCAATTGTTATTAGAACAAAGTCATAGAATGTTCAAGCTTATACTATGATATTTTAGTTTGTGGTATAATATTCTAGTGTTATTTGTAATGTTAGTATTAGATTAAAGATATGGTATAATGTTAATATTCTAGTTCCAGACAAGTGTTTCTAGAACAAACTCATTCAATATTCTAGTTTGTAATATAATATTCTAATATGTGGTATGATATTCTAGTATGTATGATTTCATTGTTATAACATTCTACTTAATATAATAAATTGTTGCAAGTATTATTAGAACAAATTCATAAACAATGCAAAAAAAAAAAACCAAAACTTGACCATAAGTACGTCATATTTCCAACCATACTTAATATTATACTAAACATTAACCAATCATTCACTATTCAAAACATAATTATTGCTTATACGTCTTTGTTCAAAATATAAATAACATAAGAAAGAAAATTCTTGTATATCATTCACAACCAAATAGTTACAAACTTCCAAAAATTCAATTTTTGTATCCATTCCAATGCATTCTTTGCATGGATCTCTTTGTCCTTTGTCCTTTCTTTCACATTATGATAAGGAGCTCTCAGTTGAACTCTCATTTACTTTCTTAGTTTTAGTATCAACAACATGTTTTGCTATTGATTTAACCATCTTTGGGATTTGATCTGCATAAAAAACATATAGCATACTAGTATTAGATAAAAAACTAGAATATTCAGATTACATAACATGTACTAGAATAATTGATGGACTTTTTCCTTAAATACTTAACAAAAACCAACGTAAAAGTCAACGCTTGAAGCTACTTTAATCCATTAATATTGATATGTAGAATATTCTATTAGAATAATATTTTTTGTTTTTTTTAACAAATAAACCAAGAAGATAATACTTAAATCTTATTGCTTCAATCAATATCTTTTTGACTTTCTTTTTAAAATCAACCAAAAATTCAATTTGCTATGATATTATGCTCTGATATACAAAATGAACTTTTACTGTTGAAACTCGTATTGCTTCAACTAAAAAGAATACCTTCAATTTCAAATTAATAAAAGAATATGATATATTAACAAAGTTAAATAAACGGGAATATAGAGAATCGAGCTTTTAGTTAGAAAAATACCTACGATTTTGGATGGAAGTTGTTCATTATGATGAATCTCTGAAAAATGCGAGTGGCATATTGTTCTTGATTACCAACAAAGTAAACATGGGGACAACTCAATATGAAGAAAGGATCCCTATCAGTAAAGGGGTAACATCCTGTGATGCAAACAAATCAAAAGTACGTTGCTATTTTTTTTAAATTTAAGTTAATCCTTTTTAAAAACATATAAAAATAGAATATGTTATCGAGTGTGTTGGCGACAGGTGTCGCCACCTCAATGTCCTTTCCATGAATTCCAATTTTTCTTTTGCTTCTGAATATTTTTCAAGATCATCAATTTTTTGACTAGATGTTCCAAGAAACCTAAAAATATGTTATAAAAAGTTTTGTTTTTTTCTATTACAGCATTGTACTTTCGATTTTTTGGAATTGGTTTAATACTTTTACCTCACATTGTCCACATCAAAGAGATGAGGATTGGTGCATGACCTAAATGTGTTACAGGTTGATGAGGATTGGTGCATGACCTAAATGTGTTACAGGTTGATGATCCAGGAAAAAGACATCTTCTTAAAGGCTGTATAGAAACCATGTAAGAAAAAAGTACATTGCTATTTCTTGAATTTAGCTTTTTTGTTTAAATTCTAAATTATGAGAAACCTCTAATAGCATTGCAAAGTTTGCAGGTCGTCGTATCCTAGTATGCTATATATAGGTATACCTGTAGCAATCTATATGTACAAGATAATTAAGATCTAATCTATTTTCTCAATAGCTTTAATGAATTTTATTATATTTAAGTACTTGAGTCAAAAAGATATCCAGTTCTTTGATTGGTTCGGATAATTTAGATTGATCCTTGGAGGCCAAATTCTACAATCAAAGAATTAAATACATGATGTCATACTTTGTTATGAATTTAGAATAAAAAAATTCAACTTTAATATCTAGCCATTAAGAAGGCTATGTTGAATTTGGACAGAATTTCCAGCAATAACCACTTGAACTATTTCAGCTGCCGAGGTTTGCTCCTATTTAAAAATAGTAAAATATAATTTCTTATAAAAAGAGGGGTAGAATAGGAAACTGTTGGGACCTTTTCATCTCTTAGATGGCCTGTAATGTGATCAACAAGAAGTTGTAATTGAAGTGGATTAAAAGAGCTGCTACCAAAATTTAATCCAAATACCAAGACAACATATTCATCTTCTCGTGTTACAGGGGCATAAATGTCATAAATAATAACAACTTGGGAAAATAAAAGATAATAAGAATTATAAGGCATGATACAGACTACATTAATGGAAGTAGAAGAAGATGAGATGATGATTTGATCTGAGCATAAAGATGAGATTGAGATTTTCGATTTCTTCATAATCATGGATATTTTTTACGCTTTCATCTTAGGAATCTATAACTTTGCCCTAATTAAGGGATTAACAATGAGGATACCTTCAATCTCTAACTAATAAAAGAATATGATCTATTAACAAAGTTAAATAGACATAAATATAGAGAATCAAGCTTTTAGTTAGAAAAATACCTTTGATTTTCGATGGAAGTTGTTCATTATGATGAATCTCTGAAATTTTCCTTATCTAATTAACCTCAATCGCAGTTGTTGATGTTGCTTATTTATCTAATTGGATCTTACAGAGATGAAATCAATCGCTTAGGAAGTTGAAGCGTACAGAGATGAAATCGTTGATATGTTGTATGATTGAAGAAGGTGAGATGATGATTTGATCTGAGCACGAAGATAAGATTGAGATTTTCGATTTCTTCACAATCGTGGATATTTTTTACGCATTCATATTGGGAATCTGTAACTTTACCCTAATTAAAGGATTAATTATGTGTTTTGAAAACTGACAAAATTGCCCCTCCGTGTTTAATTAATGATGATAATCTAATGCAAGCTGAACCACAAGATCACTATCAATCAAGGGCTGGAAGTTGGTCCCTGTGTCTCACAAAAAAAGCTTGGTCTCAAATGAACCTTTACCTATATACATATACATAGAAATAAGATCTTTTGAGAACCACATGTCCCCCGAGAACTCCGAAATGGTCAAAATTTTCGAAAAACTAAAACTATAGGGGCCTAAAACGCACATATTTAAGCATTTTCGAAAAAAAAAATTCCGAAAAAATGATTTTTTTTTTGAAAAAAATTTGCACATGCAAATAAAAAATTGCACATGTGCAAACTTTTTTATACGTACACTTTTTTTCAAATTTTTTTTTACAGAACTCCTTAAATATATGTTAGAAAGGTATCCATAAAAAAACTTGAAAAAACGTGTACGTATAAAAAAGTTTGCACATTTGTAAATTTTTTTCAAAAAAAAAGTCGTTTTTCGAAAAAAAAAAAATTTAGCGCCCCGTGCCCATTTTGAGCGTCTAAGAGGCCTATTGGGTCGGTTTTTTGAAAAAAATATCGGTTTGGGAGTTTTTGGGTTCTCGGGGTGAAGTTGGTTTTCAAAAGATCCTAATTATATATATATATATATATATATATATATATATATATATATATATATATATATATATATATATATATATATATATATATATATATATATATATATATATATATATATATATATATATATATATATATATATATATATAGACTTAGGATCTTTTGAGAACCAACTTCACCCCGAGAACCCGAGAACTCCCAACTCCTTTTGGATCAATCCTATATCTCCCAAACCGATATTTTTTTTCAAAAAACCGACCCCATAGGCCTCTTAGACGCTCAAAATGGGGCCGGGTCGCTGAAAAAATTTTCCGAAAAAACAACTTTTTTTTTTAAAAAAAGTTTGTACATGTGCAAAAAAAAAAACTTTGCACATGTGCAAACTTTTTTATACGTACATTTTTTTTAAAGTTTTTGTTTATGGATGTCTTTTTAACATATATTTAAGGCGTTCTGTAAAAACAGATTTCAAAAAAAGTGTACGTATAAAAAAGTTTGCACATGTGCAAAGTTTTTTTTTTTGCACATGTGCAAAAATTTTTTCAAAAAAAAAAAAAAAGTTATTTTTTCGGAAATTTTTTTCAGCGACCCGACACCTATTTGAGCGTTTTAGAGGCCTATGTGGTCGGTTTTTTGAAAAAAATATCGGTTTGGGAGTTCTCGGGGGACTTGTGGTTTTCAAAAGATCCTATATATATATATATATATATATATATATATATATATATATATATATATATATATATATATATATATATATATATATATATATATATATATATATATATATATAATCTTTTGAGAACAACTTACCCCGAGAACCAAAAAACTCCCAAACCGATATTTGTTGATATTTAAATCAGACATCGCTAAGGCTTTTGATTCAGTCTTGTGGGACTATCTAGACTCGATAATGGAACAGAAAGGATTTGGTATCAAATGGCGCAATTGGATTAAAGAATGCGTCAAATCTAGCTCATCCTCAGTCTTGATTAACGCAAGTCCCTCGTTGGAGTTCTCTCTTGAGCGTGGCCTCCGGCAAGGAGATCCCTTATCTCCCTTTCTTTTTACTCTCGTCATGGAAGGACTTAACGAAGCAATTCGGAAAGCTACGATGAATGACAGTTACAAAGGGTTTAAAAGTTACAAAGGGTTTAAAGTTGGAGATTCCAATATTCTTTTGACTCATCTTTTTTTTGTAGACGATTCTATCTTTTTTTTTTTTTTTTTTTTTTTTTTTTTTTTTTTTGGTAACCGAGGACCTCAGTGGTCGGTGGAAAACATCCTCAACCTAGTCCGTATCTTATTCTGTTTCCAAAAAGTTGCGGGTTTAAGAGTTAACTTGGAGAAGAGCTTGCTATTCGGTATCGATCAAGACAAGGCGGCAGTGGAAGCTATGGCAATGATAATCGGCTACAAAGTTGAGAAATTCCCAGCTATTTTCTTGGGCATGCCAATTGGAGTGAATACGAGCCTTACTAAACCTTGGCGTAAACTTATTGACAAATTTCGATCCAAGCTTAGCAAATGGAAAGTTAAAACTCTTTCTATAGGTGGGAGACACACTATTGTTTGTAATGTTCTGGGCAGTCTAGGTAACTTCTTATTTTCATTATTCAAAGCCCCTAAATATGTGTTGAAGACTTTAGAAGGTCTTAGAAGAGACTTCTTCTGGGGAGGGGACCGGCACAGAAAAAAAATACCATGGGTTAAATGGAAAAAAGTTGTTGCAGAAAAGGAGAAAGGAGGATTGGGAGTAATCTCTTTGGAAGACCTAAACAGATCTCTGCTATCTAAATGGTACTGGCGTTACAAAACTTAGCGTGGAGCCCTTTGGACACAAATAATTGATAGCATACATGGTCCTTTCGAATGGTGTGACGGAGCTGACAAGATCAAAATGGGAAACACATGGAAGAGGATTGTCCAACAGTGGGAGGAGCTCAAAGACATTCAACTAGATCCTAGAAATCTTATAAAAAACAGGTGGGGAACAGAAAAGAAACTTGTTTCTGGAAGGACTGGTGGATCGGTGAGAAACCTCTAAACTTAAGGTATCCCAGATTATATAATTTAGAAGCTAACAAAAACATAACAGTGGAGTCTAAGCTCGACATGAAGAATGGTAATGGAGAGTGGAGAAATAGGCAGAACTGGAGGGAAGGGAGAAGCAAAGAAGAGAACGAGCAGATGATCATTGAGACAAAATCTGTGATCTTATCAGATAAAGTCGACGAGTGGATCTGTCCGGAAGGTCCAAAGGCGAGCTTCGCAGTCGGTTGGTTGAGAAAGAAGATTGCGGCTAAGACTCAAGTCGAAATCGGGAAAAACAGATGGCTTAGATGGATCCCCAAAAGACATAGAATTTTGATTTGGAGAGGTGATCATGATAGACTGCATACAAAAGATAATCTCGTTCGGCTGGGCATTAATATGGGCTCTATTCAATGCGATGTCTGCAATTCCGATGTAGACTCCTCAAATCACGTATTTTGTAACTGTAAGGTGGCTAAGGAGGTTTGGGCTAAAGCCCAATCCTGGTGGGGCTTAAGTGCTTGCGATTTTAACAAGTGGGAAGATATCTTTGAAGCTTTTGATGGGCATGCACGTACAGCTCTTGAGAAGAAAATTATTTCCATCGTGGGGGTGGCCATAATCTCTCAACTGTAGAGAAATAGGAACGAGGCAACCTTCAACCGGAAGTCTAATATGGCGGAGGACCTGTTTGTCAAAGCCCAAGGCGAGGCATTTCTTTGGATTAGTAGTAGAGCAAAGAAAGTGGAGTTAGATAGATTTCTTTGGCTTAATAGCCCTAATTTGTCCTTTAGAATCATGCAACTGTCTCTCCTTGTAGCCCTCGGTTCCTGGCTGGGGGTGTCCGTTTTGGTGTTGAATGCATGTTACTTTTATAAAAATAAAAAACAATATATATATATATATATATATATATATATATATATATATATATATATATATATATATATATATATATATATATATATATATATATATATATATATAGGGTCCCGATCCGGTGAGGACTCCAACTTTCGTGAGGACCGCGAGGACAATTCTCGTCCAATCAACTTCATTAAGGGCGTTTACGTCAAATTGGGCCTGCTGGACGAACTGGGCTAACTCGCATGCCAAAGAAATGCTGAAAGCTTGGGCTGCAAGACATTGGGCTTCTGTTGGATTGAAACAAACGCTTAGCCCTAAAATCACTGTCTTCTTCGTTCTGCTTCATATCTCTGATCGTGTTCTTCGTTGTTCATCCATTGATCGATTTGGTTCAACTATTGATAGAAATTGAATATTACAATTGATTCAGGTTAGTTTATGTACAAAATATTTTGATTAATTACCTGATTTTTACAATTGATTCAGGTTAGTTTATATACCTCTGAAGCAAAAATATTTTGATTTGTTTCAATTGATTGTAAATTGAAGATTATAATTCAATTTCTTCGTTGCTTCCTTGCTCTGATCATCTTCTTCGTCACTTCTTGCTCTGATCGAATTCAACATCAAAAAGATTCTGATTTTTTCAACAGATCAAAAAATTGAGGATTCTAACTTAATCAGGTTAGTTTATACTATATATAAGAGATTTTATTTAATTGAATGTCCAAGTTTGATGATGCACTCAAGGTGTTTGTTAAAATGCCTCTGAGAAGTTCAGTAAGGTATTTGTTAAAATGCATCTGAGAAGTTCTATAAGGTATTTGTTAAAATGCATCTGAGAAGTTTAACGCACATAAGGTGTTTGTTAAAATTCCTATGAGAACCTCAATGCACATAAGGTGTCTAAGATGTTTTTATAAGATTTTCTTGTGCTTTACACACACAAACTATTTGTATGAATGTATTTGTGATATGTAAATAAGTGAGTTCATACTCTGTATTACATTGCTTTTTGGTCTTTATGGAAAAAATTTACATGCATATGTCTAAGAGAATGTGTGATAAATTTGTGTGTGAATGTAGGTTTGTGTAGAAAAAAGAGGATCATAAAAAGAAAATATTGGTAAAAAAATATGTCTTAATAGATAAAGACCAACCTCGTGCAATTGCATAAGTCTATTAAATAAAAAATTAAACTCTCACTTGTTAAGACATAGTTATTGTTGTATTGATCATCTATACCAACACACTATATACATGTAATATTGTGAAAACTTGTTTAGGTTCTGTTTATGAAAATTTGTATTTGGAGCATTATGTTTTGAATCATCACATGGTTGCATCATAAAACCTGGGAAAATATATATCATATTATTGATTTGTTATACCCGCTGGAATTAGGCCATATCATTGATTTGTTTATAATCTTATTTGTATAATTGTATGGTAACATGTTTAGAATCATAACATATTTAGATCATCCAATATTTTGATTATAAACCATTCAAATCAGATCGTTGTATTGATTAATTTGTTACACATCAATCATCAAATGTTTGTATCATATAATTTTTGAATCATATATTGTGAAATGTTATGATCAGTAATATATCATTTGATGGTGTTATTCATCATGATATATAATTTGGAGAACCCTGAGTTATGTAAATATGAGACATATGCCATAATAACAAGTTATATTTTCTTAATGCATTGTTCCTTTGGGTAGTTTTAAGCACGTGTTTTATGGTATATTTTTTGTAAGATCCAATAAGAGGTTTCTTTATTTTCTGGTTGGATGCAAAACTTTCATTGATTCATAATATTATTGTTTCAGGAAACAGTCTTTGTATCTTAACATCGTCAATGTCAAACATTATACAGGCATATAAGAAAATGAGATATCAGTCAATAAGTCAAAGCGGATATCTAAACGAGAGATCTTGAGTTTGAGCCCAATATGCACGAGAGACATGGTAGACCTTTGATGTTAAAATGTTGTTTGATCTGAACTCAAAGTATTAATATGATTTAACAATGTATGCATCTCAGTATAAAAGTCAAAGCGAATGTTATGGTCTATAGGTTTAAAATATTCAAGCATTTGAAATGTTATATATTTAGACTAAGAGATTGTAGATAATTTATTATTATTCGGTTTTGATGCATATAGTTTTATTTTTTCAATCATATCATATGTTATAAAATTGTTGTTCATGTCAGGTTTGTCAATATGGTATAATGCAAATTTGCATACACGTCAAACATTTATATGCCTTGAATCATATTTTGAATAATACCATTTTGAATCATAGAATATTAAATCATGTATGTTTTTTCATAAAAGTTTTGATTCATAAAAGGTTTGGGATCATAATAGTTTTTGGATCATTATAATATAATAGTTTGATGTTTTGAATAATATGATACTTAGAATAATAATTTGATGTTTTGAGTAATTTGCTACTTTGAATCTTAGTTTTGTCTATTTTTATGATGTAAAAGCAAATGTTCAAAAAGTTATGATTCAAAATGTTATATAATCCAAAATCACAATATATAAAACTTATGATCCAAAAATAGATGAAGCACAAGATGTATGATCAAAAAATATAGATGCATCATATAAGTTTAGATCACGACTATTAAAGTTGAACATTAAGATCCTAAAATATTAGAAAGTACGAAATGTCGAATAATATTGTTTCTTGAATAATAGTTTTATATTTTAAATACTATATAATTTGAGTATTTAGATTTGTCTATTCAAGTGATGAAAAAGAAATTTCTATGATCCAAAAAATATAATAAAGTTTTCGATCATGAAGGAGTTTTAAAATCCAAATATAGTTTTAGATCATGAATGTGATACACAAAATCATGATCCATAAATGTTGACCCATAAAGTTTTAGATCCAAAAAATATAATATGAATCAATAATTTTCTGGATCATGAATATGATCCATAAAAATATGTTATGGATCAATCATTGATGTCATCTTTTCAAGTTAAATATCATATCATATGTGGTTAATATCCCAAAAATAATATTTTGGATCATGACAAGCAACACAAAATCATGATCCATAAATTTTTTGTTAATAGGAACTAATAAAGTTTTGAATGATGAATATTATGTTAAAATGGACAATTATGTTATATATGGCCATTTTTTCAACCTAGTCGACATGGTCCATATCTTATTGACGATCCATAAGAAAAATATCCAAAATACATGATCCATAACATATATATATGGCATGAATTATAATATGTAATATGCAAAACTTCTGTGTTTCATATAAAACATAATGCATTACTAAAACTAAAAGTGTACCATAGACAGGTGTAACACCCGGTTTTTAATAAAACATCTTCATTTAAATAAATATCAATTTATTCAATAATTAACATTTTGAAGATATTTAGAAATCATTTTAAACATCAATTCACCGCATGAATCCCCAATTAAGCAGCATCAGTGTGTACCCGTCATGCCTGTCCGTCATTTCCACCTGTATAACCTGAAATGGTAATTTAAAAGGGAAAGGATAAGCACACGGCTTAGTGAGTTCCAACAACTACACAGCATATCAGCTACACATACTTTACCCCTAACAGGAAAAATACAACCACACGTCACATATTATGCTCTACCCAGTATATTGGATTATAACCTCCTATACGTATCTGCTCAGTAAATCTAATTCCCTTGCTCAGCACTTAGAGCCGCGCATACCTTGTGTACGTCGAGTCATGCGTATCTGCTCAGTGTCTTTTGCTAGTATCTCTATATTACTCAGTACGTCGAGCCCACACACACCATAACCCAACCCATACAATTATAACAAAAAGATATATATCAATAATATACACACAACTTGGTACTATTTACCAACATCTTATAAACATCTTATAAGCACACAAAAATACGGTAAAGGACATATAACGTCCACACTATGTAGTGAGAAACTCACCTGATTATAGTCGACTACAGCGTTTATCTCTGCTTCGTATTCCTCTTTAACTGTTAACACAGTAAGGCATTTATCACTATTTAATTCTTAACTATCTTATATTTGCATCATTAAACTCTTCCATAATTCCAACATGATACCTCGTGATTTATCAAGTAAAGGATAGCCAGGTAGAAGATTAGTTGGGGTGGCAGGATCCTTTCAGCATTTTAGCCTTTCGGAAAATCCAACAACCAGATCCCAAGTAATCGGCCTAGACACCATCCTCGTAAGTAAATCACTCGGTATTATTTTTGGAATTACGAATAGTATAACCTCTACATATTATAGTTTAACACTTATAAACTACTAGAGAAATACAATAGTGATTATTCACTTAAGATTGGCGTTTTCGCAAAGCCTTGGCACGTTTCCCGTTCCGCTCTTCCAACACTTCCCGAGCACCTCGTTACCAGCTACCGCTCGCTCCTAACTCCTCCCGACTTATTTTCCTCTCCAGAACACTCCTCGATATCGTAAGGTTGTTTGGTGTTTGTTGTGGGTTGAAATGAAGAAGTTAGGCCTCTATTTATAGGGCTTGAAAACACTATTCACGATGTCATCACGACGTCATCACGACATCATCGTCGACGTCATCACGACGTCATCACGACATCATCGTCGACGTCATCACGAGGTAAGCGCTTACTTCATTTCTCGGTTACTATTCACGCCGGAGTACTATTCCCGCCGGAGTTACTATTCACACCGGAGTTACTATTCACAACGTTTTTTTTTTTTTTTTAATTTTTTTTTTGAAAAATGGTCGTTACAACAGGTTCACTACGACATTGTTTATTTACCACATAACACGACAACAATAAAAAATATGCTACTAATAACGAAAACTAAATAAGATATCAAACTAAAAACTATTTCATAAATATGTTCATAACACGACAACAATCACAAAACTCCGATTCCTTGAACCCTAACTTGAATTTCATGCAAATGCGATTTACCATAAATCTTGTTCTGCTTGTAACTTGTCAACTTATCATAGTCTTCTAGAGTCCGAAAAATGTAGGTTTGCTCAGATTAAAATTAGACAAAAATATATTTGCAACATACTTCTTCATTATCTTTGCCAATTGTATGTCTTAACAATCAAACTCAAGTTCTAAATGAACATCAATACTATCCGCTCCACTTCACATGCCTCCAAAAATAACCCATAGTCAACAAGGTTATTTTTTAAACAAAAAATCTATTTTCCACTTGCAATCCTGAAAAAAACAAAAATATTAAATGTTATATCATAATAAGTTATGGGTCATAATCCATAAAAAGTTGGATCATTTAAGTTATGAATCATAATTCATAAAAATTTGGATCATTTTAAGTTATGGATCATTATTCATATAAATATAGAAACAGTAAGTTATGGATCAAAAAATAAATTTGACAGTTTTAGGATCCAAAAGCTATGATCAATAATTAATGATTCAAAAAGGAGACATGAATCATAAAGTTTTGGATCATGAGTATGATATAAAAGTAACATGATCCAAATAAAACAATCTATAAAGCTTTTTATAAGATGGATAAATAATATAAGATAAATCAAAAAACTTTATATAAAATAGACTATTTCTACAAGCTGAACAATTTCTATAAGATGAACAAATTTTCTATAAAAAACATGATCTAAATAACTCACCATGATCTATTAACTTTATGACGTGAATCATAAACATACAAACTACTACTTTCATATCCTCATGCACTACTAAAAAATAACAATGTACCTTAACTGAGTTGATAACATCCTCATTATTTATAAATTGAAGCATAAAAGCAAAAAAAAAAGGTCAAAGATGTTGCCAAAGAACTCAGTTTAACTCAAGTAATCTGCTCCGTAACGTTTTGTATGTGACACTCATATTGGTGATTGGTTCTGATTTTTGTTTTCCATACAAATTGGTGCCCATATCTGCAAACTTCTACGCATCACCTAAATTGCATAAAAGATGAATCAAGTAAGTTAGTCGCATAACAATTCTTTTAAGTAAAAAACAAACAGGTAAAAAAATATGAGAACATCAACACAAAAGGTATAATGATTATAACATGAAGTGCACTAAACATTTTTAAGCTGTCTTGTATATTCAGTGATTACATAAATGGTTACCAATGACATCTCAACCTACATTTAATTCAAGGTAAAATCGTTCCAAACATTAAAAACTAAGAAATAAAAAAGTCAATGTAGGCCTACCATTTCATACGAATGAGATTTGATATGAAGTAGATCCTGAGACCCCTCCTTCTAGAATTGAACTTGATCCCTCTATTTTGATGCAACTTCTAGTGGAATTTAAAACATAACATGTACAATAACGATCACGATAAACCACATGATCAAGATAAAAGATAATTGTTAAGCCTTTGATGTCCTCTAATCATTATTAATAATATTTAAAAAAATAGAAAAAGTAAAACAATCCATCTAGGGAAAAAGTAACAGGAAGTGATATGGAGATGGTCCACATAAGAAACCTAACATAAAAGAATTTAACACGTTAGTGAATAAATTAACATTCATGAATTATTATTATCTTTTGCAATACCACAAGCAATTGATAAAGATCTTTTATACAAACTTTTGTGTTCATGTAGATCCATTTTGGCAGCATCAATATACAACCAGAGCAGTTTTATATTAGAAAGCTTCAAATTTTGAATAGACTTTGATTATTTTAAATTGCTATTTCTAGAAAAAGCTGATACAGTGGATACAATAATCTCTACTATAAGGATGCTATAGCATCTAGTTCAAATCAGTTCTATATTACAACCAACTACATCAATTTTTATCACAAGTAAACAAATGAAAACAACAAGAAAATCCTCAAGAAAGTAGATTTTCCAATATGTGGTTTCTTTGAGACATTAGATCGAACACGTTGCAAGCATCCTTATATTCAACTTTCTTTATGAAAATAAACACGAGTTTAGAAAGCATTAATCATCAAAAAGTGTTTGCCAACTTATATATCAGCACAAGAACTACATAAACTACAAAACAAAACAAATAAAAATATTAAATCAACTAAAGGAACTTACCTGATTCCATTTAACGGAAAATTTCGAAAAAATGCATCTAGTTCAGATCAGTCCTATGTTACAAACAACTACATCAGTTTTTATCACAAGTAAACAAATGAAAATAACAAGAAAATCCTCAAGAAAGTAGATTTTCCAAGATGTGGTTTCTTTGAGACATTAGATCGAACACGTTGCAAGCATCCTTGTATTCAACTTCAGTTATGAACATAAACATGGGTTTAGAAAGCATTAATCATCAAAAAGTGTTTGTCAACTTATAAATCAGCATACGAACTACATAAACCACAAAATAAAACAAATAAAAAGATTAAATCAACTAAAGGAACTTACCTGATTCCATTTTAGGGGAAATTTCGAAAAAAAATGCAGACACACCAACAATTCGTGAATACAACTATCGAGACTGCAAATCGATCGATTACATGATATATTAACTTTGAATGAATACATATCATAAGATTAACTACAGAATTTCAACAAAATCAGACGAAATTCAACAATAACTCACCAATTGTTCTTCAAAGGTAAAAGGGGAAATTGTGGTACGAAATATGAACAAAATACGATCGATTATACAATATCTTTGCTTCACACCAACAACAACTCCAAGATTAACGACGATTATAGAGAAAAACACAAAAATTTTGAAGAGAAACGTTGATACTTGGACAGGAGCTCAAAGATATGGAGGAATACGCTTCTGTGAACTGAACGAGGGTTTAAGAAAATGAAAATGACGATCCAGTCCTTCAAACCCTTGCCCTTTACAGGAAAAGTAATTTAAAGTTCTAGTTATTCACAAAAATGCCACCATGTCCATAATAAAAAAATAAAAAATCCGAATTAATTACAGCCATTCAATTTCCAGATTAATGGTCAAGATTAGTCCTCACAATCCTCACAAAAATAGGAGTCCTCACCCGATCGGTTTTCTATATATATATATATATATATATATATATATATATATATATTGAAAAGCAACTTTATATTAAAACCACGAGACAGCCCATTAGCAACTTTATATATATATATATATATATATATATATATATATATATATATATATATATATATATATATAGGGTCCGGTTCCGGTGAGGACTCTTTTTATTAAAACCACTTTATATATATATATATATATATATATATATATATATATATATATATATATATATATATATATATATATATATATATATATTGAAAAGCAACTTTATATTAAAACCACCAGACAGCCCATTAGCAACTTTATATATATATATATATATATATATATATATATATATATATATATATATATATATATATATATATATATATATATATATATATATATATATATATATATATATATATATATATATATATATATATATATATATATATATATAGGGTCCGGTTCCGGTGAGGACTCTTTTTTCGGTGAGGACTCGCGAGGACACCTTAAAAAAATTGACAAAAAATATAAAAGAAATACAAATCATAAAATCGAGAATAGTACTATATCATTATCAAAAAAAATTTTGAAATTTTTTTTTGCATCATTGCAAAACGTAATGATGCAATTTTTCTGTTTTTATTTTGGATCATTATTTCATTATAAAAAAAATAATGATCGAAAACTTTTTTTTTTGAATCTTTTTTTTCTCTGATATAGTACTATGATCCATTTTATTATTTATATTTTTTTTCAATTTTTTTAAGGTGTCCTCGCAAGTCCTCACTTTAAGAAGAGTCATCACCCGATCCTGATTCTATATATATATATATATATATATATATATATATATATATATATATATATATATATATATATATATATATATATATAGACTAAATATTAAATGGGAACCATTATTTTCCTAGGAACCTACGAACCAATTCTTAGCCACTAGATCAAAAAAATCAAGGGTTATGATGCAAGGTGGTAGTTTTGTAATTAATATTAATTTCTATTATATATTTGAATTTTTAAAAAAGAATTAGGGGAAATTTGGGTATAAAAAAGAAATCAATTCTGGAAACTCTAATTAAATAGGAAACGAAGCATTAAAATCGTATCTCCTCTCTCTTTCTCTCTCACGCTCTCTCTCTCTCCAAACCCTAAATCGACTTCACGTATCTTTCTCCCTCGCCGTCACCAATTTCTTCATCATACGAAAGGCGAGACCTGCAATTGAGATAATCCAAGTGAAACCTGCAATTGATCAACGCCGGATCGAGACCTCCACCTCTCACGTGAACCTACCTCTCCAACACAATGAACTTACCTCTCCAACACAGAGATCAGCAGCACCACCGTCTCCATTCACAAGTCGTTTTTCCACACCACGTTCTGATACCACCCTCGAGTCCAGTCGCCAACTCACCGGTTCTTCCTTACCATTCTGAAATTGACGCATCTTCCTCAAGTTATGATTTCCCCCGATAACATCATCACATCTTCCTCAAAGGTCTACTCGGCATAACAAAAGAGTATGTTCTCGTTCTTTCTTTCATTTTTCCTAATCTAGTTATTTCTTTCATCTTTGGGACTAAATCGAAATTGCCCAAATGTGGGTCAAAACTAATTGTGTGACTGTGAATTAGTAAAGCACAACAGGTGTTTGATAGAATGTCTGAAAGAATAGATAGCTTGGAGGTGAGTTCGATTTCTTGATTCAATTTCTCGATTCCACTCTGCAAAGTCATTAAACTCAAATTCTCAATTCTCACATGGTTTCAGATTCTTAATATCAGTAGGAAATTTCAGATAGCTTTGAGCTATCTCACAGTCGATGTGGACACTGCACCAATCTGTGGTCTGTGAATATGGGCATGGCTGCTGCCTTTGACCAGTCTCTCTCAAATTCTAATTCCACCTTCCAATATTGTACTTCTCATCACCATGGCCAGGTGACTATTCTGTTTTCTAATAACATGGTAAACCTAGAACTTGTGGTTATCTATATTTCAATGGTCTCTATTATATGTATCTTTGTCTTGAACTTGGGGTTATCTATATTTCAATGGTCTCTATTAGTAACCATATTTTATTCTACGGCCAAAATGCTTATTTATGCAATTGACACAAAATATAGAACCATGTTTCAACAGCTACTCTGTCAACCATTGTGATGTTGAAGTTGCTTTAATAGTATTCTCCAACATATATGTGGATATATGTGAGTTATAGCATTGTACTTATGGATTTCTTTTTCAATTTGTTTGTGTACATGTGGGCGTATTTGCATATATGCATACATATATGTGCATATATGTATATGCATGTGTATATGTGCACATGCATACATATATGTGCATATACGTGCATGTGTATATGCATGTGTATATGTGCACATATGTGCATACGTCTGTTCAAACGTATGTGCACATATGCATATATGTATATTAATTTGTTCATATACACACGTGTGTATATGCATAATAGATGTACATTGGCTCATATGTGTATATGCATGTATGTATTTATTTTAATGTTTTTGGATATACATTTATATCAATTTTTATTAATGTTTTGCAGATTTTGAAGAATTCATCAATCAAATTGAAGAATTGAAAAGTGACAAACTAAAAAAATGAAGATATCATGGAAATTTGTTGTTTTTTATATTTTTTGTATGTATTTTGTTAATTATTTTTAATAAATATTTATGAATGGTTCAAAACAGTTGTAGAATATTGTTTCTAATAAATCGATTTTGTTGTTTGCATTCATAATTATAGACAAGACTATGTATATATGATTTTCAAAAATATGCATATATGCACTCGCGAATATGTATATATACACCTGCATATAAATAAATTTATGTGCATATATACACTTGCTAATATGTATATATACACCTACGAAAACATGCATATATGCACCTGTGAGTATGTATATATGCACCTGCAAATACATGAATTTATATGTTATTTTAAAATTTCGAGAATCTGGGAATATATATAAATAATTCAAAAAATTTATGTTTTTCAAATTTCAAAAAAAGCTCATTTTTTTAAAATACGAAAATATATTTTTTTTAAATTTGAAAGTTCAAATTTGTTTGGCTTATTTTTAGGAGATGTTACTATTGTTGCCAAAAATAAAAAATTCAGAATTAAATGATATTTGTTAAATGACTATCATGCCCTTCTATGATTCAACCAATCAGAATTAGTTCCTAGGTTCCTAGGAAAAAATTGGTTCTCTCTTGAAATGGACACTATATATATATATATATATATATATATATATATATATATATATATATATATATATATATATTTATATATATATATATATATTTATATATATATATATATATATATATATATATATATATATATTTATATATATATATATATATATATATATATATATATATATATATATATATATATATATATATATATATATATATATATATATATATATATATATATATATATATATACTAGATTAGCCATTCATTGTATGTAATTGGAGTTTGTATGTTTTTCCCTCTAGCTACTTGCTAGAGGTGTTTGGTTTTATTTAAGTTGCTTTTCAAATATATATATATATATATATATATATATATATATATATATATATATATATATATATATATATATATATATATATATAAATATATATATATATGTATATATATATATATATATATATATATATGTATATATATATATATATATGTATATATGTATATATATGTATATATATATATATATATATATATATATATATATATATATATATATATATATATATATATATATATATATATATATATATATATATATATAGAAAAGCAACATGACATAAAACAAGAGCAACCCCAACAAGGCGCTGGGGAGCCACAAAAGGATTACATGAGTTTGTAAGCTAGAGAGGGAAAAGAAATCCAAAAACGCCTATTGAGTTCTAATTTAGAAGATCTACAATCTAGCCAAAGAAATGCTTCGTTTTGGATTCTCTGGAGAATGTCTTCTATTCTTCTGTGTATATATATATATATATATATATATATATATATATATATATATATATATATATATATATATATATATATATATATATATGGGGATAGTGAATATGTGGCTGTTATATACCTAAGCTTAGGTGTAGAACCACTAAAACATCCTGTTTTTAACAAAAATAAAAGGCCAATGAACTTAATTTGTTCTCTATAGTTGTATACAATTTGTTGTTCCACTCAATTTAACTTGTTTACTTTATATTTTAGTGATGTTTCTTCTGACCACCAACGTCTGTGTCACTGACACATATAGGGGTGATACTTTTAATCACTCTATTATATGACGCATACAATCTCTTTTCATCTTTGTATAATCAATCATATGGATTACTTATATTAAGGAAAATGAAAATGCACGTTTTTCATAAGAAACCTAATGGATTTTGATTGTTCTACACCTAAGCTTAGGTATATAACAGCCACATATTCACTTTTCCCTATATATATATATATATATATATATATATATATATATATATATATATATATATATATATATATATATATATATATATATATATATATATATATTGCATCTAGTCACATAAAAGTATACAAAGTTAATAACATTAGTTTGACATTAAACCTTCAAATATATTTGACCATCAGATGTGTATTACGCTAGTTAGATCCAATTTAATTAAGACCAGTTATACTAGTCCTAACTGTTTGTTACTATGGATGTGTAATACCGTAATTTTTAAATTATGGTAGAGATATATTAATTATAATATAAACGAGATTAGATAAGTTAAAACACGAGTTTAGATGTTTAGAAACACATGTAAGTGAAGTAGGATGTTAAAAAGAGTAAAAACAAACAAATTGAGTTCTTGAAAAGAGTAATCCGGGTCGTGTTCTACGAACCCGGGTCGTGTTACATAAAACCCGGACCGGGTTTTGGAAATCGGGTCGGGTTGTCAGACGAAAGAAAACAGCAGCCAAGAGCACGGGTCGGGTCTATCAGCACGGGTCGTGCTGTGCGAGGACCAGGACCGGGTTTTGGAACCCGGGTCGGGTTTCGTGCCGACCCCACTTGTTTAAATCGCGATATCAGCCATTTTTATTGAGGATTCTTGATTGAAAAACCCTCTCAAACCTAGAAAACATTCCCTCTTCATATTAGGACCAAATCGGAAGGCTAGAACGTGAAGGATTGAAGTAATTTTCGATATCTCACTTATTGGAGATGCTGGAAATCTTTGAAGGGTGGTTTGCATCTATGGTATTCTAGCTAGGATCGATTAGAACTTCAAACCAGGTGAGTATTTCTCGGTTTTTGGGGTTTCAAACCCTAGCTTTCAATCTTCGTGTTTTAGCTATAAATCGTGATATATGTTGTTAGTAGGTTGTTAGTGGATGACTTTAGAGTTATTGGTGAGATTATTGTCGAGTTCCTACGGTTGAATGAGTAGAACCGTGAATTTGGGGGTTCTGGTAAATATAGAGTTGATAATTACTGTGTATACTCCTTTTTCCTCTTTTGAGATATACATAATTGAGATATATGATATTGAGATAATTGTGGATAAAAGAGAAATTGATTTAGACTATGGTGATACGACCAAGTCTAACGATCAGGAGTCCGATATGCGCGTTTTGGGAGTTCCACTTACTAAACCAATATCAGGTGAATACGTTTTAGTATTTGAGTTGAGTTATACTTGTTTATGCAAAGTATATATGTTTGTACGAATATATTTATGTGTTGTGCTGTTATTATGAAGATTGAATAATAGAGTAATATCGTTATCTGTGAATAGTAAATGATGACTTTGGTATAAATACTGAATAATAAAGATGAGTAGATGTTAGAATGATTGTGTTTAAGTGACCTGTTAATGATCATTACAACTATGAGAATTACTATGATTGAGTGGAGTTGATTATGATAATGAGTATTTATGAGAAGGTGATCGAGTTTATGAGCAGTATTGATTGGGATATGTATTGATGAGTTGATGTATAATAATATTTAACTTGCATTGTAAGCAGATGTGATTGCAGGTTTCAGTTAAAATGAAGAGATGCTTACTTGCTAATGAGAATTATAAGAGAGGAGAATGAGAATGTCCATTAAGAGACATATGTGGATTACATTGGAGATTATTCACTAAGCTTTATAAGCTTACACTTGAGTGTTATGTTGTCTTGCAGGTATCTGTAGCTGTGATAGGGGAAGGCATGTGATAAAGAAAGATGGACAAGTTTAGAGCCTGTCCTTTTGCTGTCTTTGTTTTATTTGAAATGCATGGTTAAAATTTGTAAGGACCTTTTGTATATTTACTTGTGATGATAACATCTTGATCCGTGATTTGAGTACAAGTATACCCATTTAATGTATAATTGTTTAAAAAAAATTTGGGTGTACTTTGTATATGAAACCGGCTGTTACAAGTTGGTATCAGAGCATAGTTTAAGTGAACTAGGTCTTTGAGTATAGAGTCCTAGACTTGAACCGAGGAGAGAGATCCCCTATCACATGCTTGGAAAAGATACAGCTGTAGATATTAGTGTATGAGTTAAGTATAACTATTATGTTATATTATTATTTGTTGTTTTCTGTGTGTAAATACAGATATGGAGTCAGATGAAGGATGAGTTGAGAAATTTGTCAGAGCTGGTAGGACCAATAGTGAATGATGAGACGAGATTTTGGCCGATATAAGATATCAGCTAACGAGGAGACAAGAACTTTAGTTGATAATGAGATGCCAACTAAATACGAGATGAGATACTAATTAAGATGAGATCCCAGCTGATGGAGAGATTCCAGCTGATGATGATGAGATTCCAGCTGATAGAGAGATTCCAGCTGATGATGATGAGATTCCAGATGATGGAAAGATTCCAGCTGATGATGATGAGATTCCAGCTGATGGTGAAATTCTAGCTGATGATGATGAGATTCCAGCTGATGGAGAGATTCCAGCTGATGATGATGAGATTCCAACTGATGGAGAGATTCCAGCTGATGATGATGAGATTCCAGCTGATGGTGAGATTCCAGCTGATGACGAGATTCCAGCTGATGATGAAATAAGATCCAGGTTGAGGCGAAATTCCAACTGATGATGAGAAAGAATTTGAGCATAAGCTGAGTATGAGTTAAGAGTTGAAATATGTGAGTGTAGCCGATTACACGCAAGAGTTGAGAGTTAAAATATGTGAACAATTTTGTTCTTTGAGATTGACAATTGTGTATGTTATATTGTTTTGAAATTGTAAATATTATAACAAAGACGTTATGTAATGAGTGTGTGTTACATGTATGCCTTAGTGGCGGATTGTATTACATGTGAGTAGTTCTAATTCATTCCTTGTGATTAGACTGAAATGTAATTATGTTATTTGAAAGTTTTAATTGGTTGAGATAACCAATTTGTATGAATTATACAAGGTAAAGAATCATTTGTGGTATATGAGTATTTAGTGTGAATGAGCACACTAATTTATTGAGATAGTCAAAGAGTATGAGTTGATATGAGTTAACTTGTAAAGGAATATGAGCATGAGTTGATATAAGTTGCAAAAGAGTATGTGTTCAGAAGAAGTATGAGTTGAACAAAATTTTGAGTTATTGTTAATAATTGAGTTGTAAGTGTCATTGATTTTACTAAATGGATGTGATAGCCAAAAGAGCATAAACTGAGAGAAATGGTGAGTGTGTAATTTATTGCAATTATTACTAATTATGAGGTAATGTATTGAGTGTTGAGTTTTGCGGTTTGAGAATTTTATAAGTCTTTAATGCTAGTGTTTTGAGTTTGCGTAATTTATAAGAGTTGAGACGGCCTTAGTAGCCATTAGTAGTTACATAATCGACTGTGGTGGTGAGTTTTATTACTTGATGTCATTAAGTATTGAGTAGGGAGAACAGAGAACGGTACGAGGTACCGTGAGAGAGTATTGAGTGATGCGATTGGCAAACGGTACGAGGTACCGTGAGATAGTGTTGAGTAGTGAGCTTGGAAAACAGTACGATGTACTGTAAGATAGTGTGAGTGACGAAACGGGAGGATGGTACGGGGTACCATGAGCTGAGATGGAGTGATGTTACAGTGTTGTGTTTGTGTATAGATAAGCATGCACAGTATGGTGATGCGGAGTACTAAAACTATATTATTTAGTATGTATGGATATGTATGAGTATAGTTGTTAGCTTGTGTTTCTTGAGACCTTGAGGGTTGAGGAGAGGACAGAGTTGAGGCAAAGTGACAGTATGAGGGTACTGCAAAGTAGTACTGTGAAATTCTATAACTAAAGGTCTTGTTGTGAGTATGTGTGTGTGTTGTGTACGGAAGATGTTAGGGACGATATCGAGTTATAACTATGTGTTAACATGCTGATCTGAGAAAATTTTTTTGCATGTCGAGCGAGATAGAGTTGTATAACTACATAATGAGTAAATATGAGTTAAAAATAGTAGAAAAGTAATCGTGGTTGTGATTGATAGGATTCATTCCTTAGCAATCAAACAAATTACTGCCGATGAGAAAAATGTGTGAGTGTTATAATGACATGATTATTTACCCATGTGAGACGATTAATAATAGATTATGTTATAATGATATTAAGTTATTTTCTGAGATTAACGAGTTAGTCGGACCATGAGATGTCATTTTATCATAGAGATTATGGTGTTTGATGTTATTATTTTCCTTGTGAGTTATATGTAGAGATTGAAGTGAGCAGTATGTATGACCTCTTTTATGTCATCCTGACGAATTATAAATTGAAATGAGAATGATAGAGAAATAACGAGAGGAATATTTACTAACGGTAAGCTAGGAAGGATATATACGGATTTGTTGAGGGTTTAGTGAAAATAAATTGTTCAGTCCGATGAGACTAAAGATTGAGTGAGAATGTGATGTAGATTGTCCATATAAGAAATAATGTAATGAGTGAATACATTGAGAGAAATAACATGATGTATGTTGTTAAATTGAGATCAAGAGGAGTCATTTTGGTGGGAGATTGTTAGTTGTATATTGAGTGAAAATTTAATGTGTGTGTTGAGGTGAAAACAGAAATAAGTGAGATTTTAAAGAATTAGTGTACAGTTATGGTGAAGGGACAACTGAAAAGGGTCTTGTGTGACCAAAGTGTTAAGAGTTAAATACCAAATTCAGAGGAGGCATGAGTGAAACTTGAGATAATTACTAATATTTTAATTATTTCTGGATTTTTATCTTAGTATTTATGAGCCCTATGACGTGAGTGAGACATTTTGATGTATGTGTATTTTATGTTATATGAGTATATCTCCTGCCCCAATCGTTGAGAATGTGTTAGTAGGAGGAATCAATAACTAGCACGTTGCAATTGGAGGAGTAAATTGACAGGGAATGGGTTTGGAATCAGTGAGACGGTTTTTCCCTATTGAGTTAGAGTAAATCATTTTGAGAAAATTTGAAACGAAAGTTGAGTTCCAAATGGTTATATGAGACAAGTTGAACTAATGCGCGTACAGTTTGTTTAATTATGTTATTCGGGTTACTTCTGGATAAACTTATTATTATCCAGTTCTTATAAGTTGTGAGTGGTTGTCCACGTGGAGATAACGATAACCAATGTAATTATAAAGATTATCTTATGAGAATGACAACGGGCGTTTGTTATATTATGATGAGGTATAATAATATATACATCATTGCATGTGATGTGTGATTACAATGATGAAGTAGATTACATAGACCGTGCCAATTCTAAGAGATTCCGAGGACGGAATCTTTTGAAGGGGGTAAGAACTTGTAATACCGTAATTTTTAAATTATGGTAGAGATATATTAATTATAATATAAACGAGATTAGATAAGTTAAAACACGAGTTTAGATGTTTAGAAACACATCTAAGTGAAGTAGGATGTTAAAAAGAGTAAAAAGAAACAAATTGAGTTCTTGAAAAGAGTAACCCGGGTCGTGTTCTACGAACCCGGGTCGTGTTACATCAAACCCGGACCGGGTTTTGGAAACCGGGTCGGGTTGTCGGACGGAAGAAAACAGCAGCCAGGAGCACGGGTCGGGTCTATCAGCACGGGTCGTGCTGTGCAAGGACCAGGACCGGGTTTTGGAACCCGGGTCAGGTTTCGTGCCGACCCCACTTGTTTAAATCGCGAAATCAGCCATTTTTATTGAGGATTCTCGATTGAAAAACCCTCTCAAACCTAGAAAACATTCCATCTTCATATTATGACCAAATCGGAAGGCTACAACGTGAAGGATTGAAGTAATTTTCGATATCTCACTTATTGGAGATGCTGGAAATCTTTGAAGGGTGGTTTGCATCTATGGTATTCTAGCTAGGATCGATTAGAACTTCAAACCAGGTGAGTATTTCTCGGTTTTTGGGGTTTCAAACCCTAGCTTTCAATCTTCGTGTTTTAGCTATAAATCGTGATATATGTTGTTAGTAGGTTGTTAGTGGATGACTTTAGAGTTATTGATGAGATTATTGTCGAGTTCCTACGGTTGAATGAGTAGAACCGCGAATTTGGGGGTTTTGGTAAATATAGAGTTGATAATTACTGTGTATACTCCTTTTTCCTCTTTTGAGATATACATAATTGAGATATATGATATTGAGATAATTGTGGATAAAAGAGAAATTGATTTAGACTATGGTGATACGACCAAGCCTAACGATCAGGAGTCCGATATGCGCGTTTTGGGAGTTCCACTTACTAAACCAATATCAGGTGAATACGTTTTAGTATTTGAGTTGAGTTATACTTGTTTATGCAAAGTATATATGTTTGTACGAATATATTTATGTGTTGTGCTGTTATTATGAAGATTGAATAATAGAGTAATATCGTTATCTGTGAATAGTAAACGATGACTTTGGTATAAATGCTGAATAATAAAGATGAGTAGATGTTAGAATGACTGTGTTTAAGTGACCTGTTAATGATCGTTACAACTATGAGAATTACTATGATTGAGTGGAGTTGATTATGATAATGAGTATTTATGAGAAGGTGATCGAGTTTATGAGCAGTATTGATTGGGATATGTATTGATGAGTTGATGTATAATAATATTTAACTGGCATTGTAAGCAGATGTGATTGCAGGTTTCAGTTAAAATGAAGAGATGCTTACTTGCTAATGAGAATAGTAAGAGAGGAGAATGAGAATGTCCATTAAGAGACATATGTGGATTACATTGGAGATTATTCACTAAGCTTTATAAGCTTACACTTGAGTGTTATGTTGTCTTGCAGGTATCTGTAGCTGTAATAGGAGAAGGCATGTGATAAAGAAAGATGGACAAGTTTAGAGCCTGTCCTTTTGCTGTCTTTGATTTATTTGAAATGCCTAGTTAAAATTTGTAAGGACCTTTTGTATATTTACTTGTGATGATAACATCTTGATCCGTGATTTGAGTACAAGTATACCCATTTAATGTATAATTGTTTGAAAAATTTTTGGGTGTACTTTGTATATGAAACCGGGTGTTACAGGATGGTTTAAAACCGATCTAGTTTATGGGAAAACTATTTTCTATGGTTATGCTAGGAATAGACAACCCAGTTGAAAAGTCGTCCAATCAATTTTTAATTAATTTAGTAGTATAAATTAAGAAAACTAGAATTTTATATATTTCTAAATATTTTACGGTATTGGCAAAAAATCAAACACCGGGTGTGCAATACCATTTGGTTCCAAGTAGAATAGATTTCAAGTAGGATCTGATTTGCAATTCAGTAAACAATCCATAGTTGGTTCCAAGTAGAATATGACTTTTTGGTTTAAATTTCGGAATCAGAACATTAGACCTTATTAGAAATTCAACAAAAAATCCAGGTGGAATCTAACTTTAACCTTTAAATGAGAGAATTCAGAATATGGAGAAGAGTTACTGATTGCAGGAAGAATCGACGGCGGCAGAAGGAAGAAGCGACGACGGTGGCAGGAATAAGAGGCGACGGTGAAGCAAGTTCACCGGGAAGTAGGCCCGGCAGCAAGAAGATGTAGATAGCAGGCAAAGGAGAAGGACAGGGGAAGCAATAGACGTGAATGAGAATGAGAGGGGAAGGAGTGAAGGCTGGTTCCTTTTTTAGGGCACAAAAAAAGGAAGTCGTGTTGGAAATCGTATCCAAGGTCCTTTTGGGTTGCCCTCACGACTCAGTAAAAACAAACAGTAGGAGAAGAGGAGAAGGAATGATTAATTTATTAATTTAATGAGAAATAAATTAATTAGAAATTGTATCAATAATTAATTGATGAAGTAATTTGGAAGTAATTTATAGAAATTAATTAGAAGGACTGGATTTTAATTAATTAAATTTTTAATTAATAGAAAACAAGGGCGGCTGTAAAAAAGCTCCTTATCTTTGGAACCCTAGGAGATGTGACATGCATTGGACATGCACGTTAAGAAAGTGATGGGAAATATGCAAACAAATAAACTTATACTCTTAAGTTCACATGCAACGTAAAGGATCTATGTTTTCTCTATTTGAATATATAACTAGAACCCTATAAGCAATTTTGATTTCTGATAAAAGATAATTCAAGAATTACTTACCTTTGTTGATCTTTTGGAAGCGAGCACCACAAGCGTTGTGCCTCAGATGGTTCACACCCAAATGCTAGCAACAAGAAAAACCAGAGAGAGGAGAGAGAGAATAATAACTGGCACAAAAATATGGGAGCCAGAAGGCTCTATTTATAATGGAAAAGGTGTAACAGGATAAGCCTTAGAGATAAGCCTTATTTCAATTTAAACGGGATAAACCTTTTATTTTGAATTCAAACCCTTATCCTTATCCTATTATTTGGCGAAAATAATAAGGATAAATCCTTATATTTTCGTTCACCATGATCCCTCCTTAATTATCCATTGCTCAACTATTGAACAACTACAATTCAGCCCCTACACTTTTAATTAATCCAATTAATTTCTGATTAATTATTAATTAAATATTATTATTTCTAATTAATATATTTGAAAGGTTTTTAAGCAATCAATGAACAAACAAATTGCTGAGTTCACATGCAACCCTAGAAAGATCTATGTTTTCTTATATGAAGATAAAAACTAAAAACCCAAGGCCAACATTTATTTCTAAAGATCAAATAAGAATTAACCAACCTTTTGATCTTGTTCTTGAAGCTAGAAGCAAACAGATCCTGCCTCAAATGCAAGTCACACCCAAGCTAAGGAGAAGAGATTCCAGCAGAGTAACACAGAGAGAGACGAGGCGTGATTTTCAGGGAGCCAGGAGGTTCCTTATATAGACTTATAGGGTTACACCTGAAACCCTATAGGAGCCTCCAAAGTGGGCAAGCCTGTTGACCACTTGGACTAGACTTCTCAAACCCTAATTAGGGTTTTCGCCCCATATGGCGAAGCCTCTATAGTTGGCGCCATTTTGGTCCCTGGCCACTGGCTTACCAGTTATTCAACTATTGAATAAATACAAACCAGTCCCTACACTTATAATTAATTAATTTAATCACTAAACTAAATCCAATTAATTCTAGATTAAATCTCAATTAATTATTATAATTTCTAATTAATATATTAATACTTAAATATATTAATAAACCATTTATTTATTTTCTACTGATTTATTAAACAATTAATAAATCAACCTTTCTCTCTACTAAACTCTACATCAATCCTCCAGCTATGAGGGCAACCCAAATGGACTTTGCTTCAATTAACAAGATAAATACAATTATAAGTCATGGCTTAGACACCAAATCCAACAGTCTTCCACTTGGATAAGTCTATGCCTTTAATTGTCCTTTTACCTTCTGATTAATATCAGTTTCCCAGAAACTGTTCCTCTGACCCAGTCAGTTCTGTCCAAAGATAAGTGATCAGATGATCCTCCGTCCAACAAGATATTTTCAGACTCAAAACATGGATTAAGATCAATCTTGGTCTGATACTCTGTTTCTCGATTTCCGATTTGCTTATGACTTTAAGACTGCTAATTGAACACATCAATTCAGTCCCGGTTGGCCAACACTTTCAGTCAACTTCAAAATCATCGAGAGGCCTACAGATATCTGTTTCCCATCGGGTCAGGGGACGGATAAGTTTCGACTTATATGCCCATATCTTTTACTAGTCAAAATACTTACAACAATGCGTTTTATAACACCGAGTTACCGGCGCGTTTTCGCATTATCAATGAGCAACCGACTTGCAAATTACAGATCATATCTCTCCACTTAAAGATCAAAGGATATTATCGGCTTAACATTTCTCGTGATGTAATCCATGAAGCAATCTGTTAAGTGCGGGTTTATCTAATACTCAAATCTCTATTTTCTAAGTATTCATGAACGTTGTAGCAGTCTTACTGCAATGTCTAACTCCTTAGTCAATCTACAACCGATTCATGATAGTCTTCGTTTATACTTACTCCCTAACAGTGTCCTCTTTGGAAATGAGTGCCATCTTTTGTGGTTATTCTTCGAGATCGATTGTACTCCACTGTCCTCTTTGGAAATGAGTTCTCTCTCTCGAAAGAACCCCTGTCTTGCTACAAAGACTATGTCCTCGCTCGGTCTGTAGAACAAGTATCCAAATGACTGTTTTGGGTATCCGATGAAGAAACACCTCTCACTTCTTTCCGCGAGCTTGTCATTAGTCTCTCGTCTTACGAAAGCCTCACAGCCCCAGACTTTGATGTGTACCAACGAGGGAACTTTCCCCGTCCACATCTCGTGCGGTGTTTTCGCAACCTTCTTGGTTGGGACAAGGTTAAGGATATGAGCGGCAGTCTCTAAGGCATACCCCCAAAAATGGAGTGGAAGCGAAGCTCGACTCATCATGGAACGAACCATGTCCCACAAGGTTCGGTTTTGTCTCTCAGCAACGCCGTTTAACTGCGGTGTCCTGGGAGGCGACAACTGTGAAACTATTCCACATTTCTTAAGATAATCCAGAAACTCGATACTAAGATACTCACCGTCTCTGTCGGATCTAAGCATCTTTATCTTTCTGCCCAATTGATTTTCTGCTTCATTTTTGAACTCTTTGAACTTTTCAAATGTATCTGACTTATTCTTGATTAAGTAGATATACCCATATCTACTAAAATCGTCAGTAAAGGTCACATAGAACCGCGTGCTATCTTTTGTGGTTGTTCTGAAGGGACCACACACATCTGTGTGTATGATGTCCAACACACCTTCACCTCTTTCAAAGGAACCTTTGAATGGTGATTTGGTCATCTTTCCAAGCAAGCAAGATCCGCATACATCATCTTTGAAAACTGAAATTGAACCATTCAATTTATTAAACTCGTAATAAAAGCCCTGTTGGAACAATGCATGAAAATAAATTATGTTCTTTGCCATATCAGGCGAATAGCAACAATTATGTAAATCTAAACTAACTCCACTAATAGTCTATAGACACCGATCTTGGTAACAGGTGACGTTCACCTATTGCCCATGACCAGGTTCAATCTACCATGCTCCAGCTCTCTACTTTCCTCTAGGCCCTGCAAATCAAAACAGATATGAAAACCACATCCTGTATCAAGGACCCAAGAACAGGAAAAAGATGAGTTATTAGATATAGAATATGTACCTGCTTGTGATGGCTTCACTTTGCCATCCTTGATGTCCTGCAAGTACCTGGGGCAGCTCCTCTTCCAGTGACCCTTTTCTTCTCAGTAAAAACATTCAGCTTCTTTGGGGCTCGTGACGTGCGGAATGCCGGAAGACTTAGCTCTCGGGGCACTGCTAGATGATCCGACATGAGTCTTTTCCCTCCAGTTTTGCTTTAGAGGGCCCTTTCGTTTCTCTCCCTTGCCAGATCCAATAGTCAGGACAGGGGGTTGACCGGGAGCACACTTTTTCCTTTCATCCCGTCTTCAGCAGTACGAAGCATGCGGTGGAGTTCAGCCAAAGTCGACTGACTGTTGTTCAAATGATAAGCCAGTGTGAACTGGTCATTAGAACTGGGTAGAGAATTCAGCACTATGTCAACAGCCAAATCCTCATGTACAGGCATCTCCAGCTTTCTAAGCCTTTCCACATAACCCTGCATCCTTTGCACATGAGTGCAGATGGACTCTCCATCCTTAGGTTTGCTGTTAGTGAAAGCTTTAACCACCTCACGCCTTTCGATGCGCTCTTGATTGCGGAACTTTTCCACGAGCTCTTTGTGCATCTCGTAAGGCCAGTAGTCCTCATAAATACGCTGCAGTTCAGGGTTCATGGTTGTGATCATGATGCAAGCCACTTTGGTTGCATCATCAGAGTGTTTGGTGTACGAGGCGATTTCCTCAGGAGTAGCGGTATCTGGGTCAACCTCCACTAGCTCGGTTTCCAGAACATACTCTTTGTGTTCAAACCTTAGAGCCATTTTGATGTTGCAGATCCAGTCATTGTAGTTAGTGCCGTCCAACGTCACTTTTGAGCACAATGACAGAATCGAGGTGACATTACCGGAATTCAAGTGGGGAAAGGATTGGTTAGAAGACAATTGAATAAGAAGAAGGTATGTTTAATTATACATTAATAAATAATCCTTATATTCACCCAAGAATAAATATAAGGCTAGGATCCTACAATAACAATCTACAATATCGAAGAGGGATGCCGTAATCTTTATTGTAAATTTTATAAGGTAGGCGAATGACGATTCAGCCAATTCCACCGCGGAAACATAATCAAATTATAATGGAATTCCTAGTTTCTTTTGAGATTTATTGAACTGTTCAATAGCATGTTTTAATCTCAGGAATGCTCCGTTGTTTGTGACTGGGATACCGAGGATCACAAACCGGGTGTGAATAACCATGCGAATTGGCTCGGTACTCTTGAAGTCAATTACCATCTCTAATTGACGTGCCGGTTAACCATACACGCTCCGTCAATAATGGCAAAATCGAGAAACCCATTGCGACTCTTTGCGGACCCCAGTTCGCGTGCCGGTAAACCACACACGCTCCACCAACGTTCCACAAAGTGCAATGTGCAATTCCATGGATTAGCACAAATTCACATTTTTGAACCTAAAGTAACTAGATTGGGTTTTTGTTCAAAGTTCTAGTACTTTCAATTATAGCATTATACTTTTAAAAGGCTTAGTGGTTCTATCAAACCCGTTCGGCTAACGACACTTGACTGACCAGGAGAGCGGTGGGTAAGAGTATATACCCATTTGACTACCATTTTATAGGCAGTCGTCTTATACCCTCTTTATAGGGCAGTTTTGTGAATAAGGCCTACTAACGGTAAGACTAACCATTTAATCTTATATATAAATATTAACTTTTAATCATAAATATATAAGATATATTTTAATCTTATTAAAATATTTTAGAATTAATTTATTCTTAATTTTCGCTAATTAATATTAATTTTTTTGAAAATTTAAATTAATTCTTTAAGCTGATTTAATTCATCTTTTAATTAACAATTAATTAAATTAATTAAATCTAAGATAGATAACACAAATTAATCAAATTAATTTTACCTATCTTAAACCCCTAATGGATCGAAAATTGCAAGCTAGGGTTTAAGGGTTCCAGTTATTTTGTAAATCCAATTACCAAAAATAACAACATACTAACAAAGGCAAGCAAAAAAGGGGGGGGGGGGACCATGGGGTTGGTGGCTAGGGTTAGGAAACCCTAGCCTAGAAATCAATCAAGGCCTCTCAAAGGGTTATTTTCGAAATACCCTTTAGGCCAAGACAAGCAGTTTATATAAAAACACAAGAAAACAAACCTGGCTCTGATACCACTAAAGGGTTTTTAAGCAATCAATGAACAAACAAATTCCTAAGTTTATGCAACCCTAGAAAGATCTATATTTTCTTCTATGAAGATATAAACTAAAAACCTAAGGCCAACATTTATTTCTAAAGATCAAATAAGAATTAACCAAGCTAAGGAGAATAGATTCCAGCAGAGTAACACAGAGAGAGACGAGGCATGTTATTCAGGGAGCCAGGAGGTTCCTTATATAGCCTTCTAGGTTTACACCTGAAACCCTAGAGTAGCCTCCAAATTGGGCAAGCCTGTTGACCACTTGGACCAGACTTCTCAAAACCTAATTAGGGTTTTCACCCCATATAGAGAAGCCTCCATAGTTGGCGCCATTTTGGTCCCTGGCCACTGGCTTGCCAGTTATTCAACTATTGAATAAATACAAACCAGTCCCTACACTTATAATTAATTAATTTAATCACTAGATTAAATCCAATTAATTCTAGATTAAATCTCAATTAATTATTATAATTTCTAATTAATATATTAACACTTAAATATATTAATAAACCATTTATTTATTTTTTATTGATTTATTAAATAATTAATAAATCAACCTTTCTCTGTACTGAACTCTACATCAATCCTCCAGCTATGAGGGCAACCCAAATGGACTTTGCTTCAATTAACAAGATAAATACAATTATAAGTCATGGCTTAGACACCAAATCCAACAATATTATCCTTATAATATATTAATAAACCATTTATCTTGATTTATTAATCATATAATAAATCATCCTCTCTCTTTAAAAGTCATCATGTCCAATTGCTAGCATTGAGGGCAACCCAAAAGGACTGTGCTACTATCAATCAAGTATATACCAATTATAGTCATGACTTAGACACCTAATCCAACAGTCTCCTACTTGGATAAATCTTTGACTATAACTGGCAGTAGAAATTCTAAATCGATCAGCAAATTGTAGCTTCCAAAAGCCGCTGCCGAACTCTGACCTAGTCAGTTACGTGTCCTAAGATAAATGATCATATGGTCCTCCGTTCTACAAGATATCATTCGGACATGAGACAGGGATTGTAATCAATCTTAATGTCCAATACTTTGTTTCTCAATTTTCGATTTATGATGATATAGGACTTCTAATCGAACACATAGTCACCAAGGGGCCCAAAGATATCGCTTTTCCTGTTAGGGCAAAAGGAACGAATAAACTTTGACTCATATACTTGTGTCCTTTAATCATCAAATTGCGCACAACAATACATTTTATAACATCGAGTTACTGTAATGCCGTAATGTTTGGGATGTTGGTTCTAATGTTCAAGTAAACCCCTAGGACATGTTTAACTAATATTTTACATCTACTTAGTGAAGTTAAATAGCCTTATAGTTATTAGTAATGTTGGATGTTATATCTTGTAGGAGAAGAGTAACTGAGGTTGAAGCAAAAGAGTGACATCTTCTTGGAACTTAAGGAAGGTGAGTTACCGGGAGTACACATCCCTCTTTTAACCTTGTGTTTTATTACCATTATCATGCATTACTTCTTATGTGTTAATTGTTGCATAAACTTATGTGTGCATGGCATTAAAACAGTCTTTTCAAAATGTTTTGATGAACAAGTACTATGAAATCTAAAATGATATTTGAGCATCCTAATTGCATATTGCATTACATATAGGATGGGGTTTTGACTGTGGGATACCTTAAGGACGAGTTTTACCCTTCTCAATCAAAGAGGGTGAGGAGTTAATATGAGTTTTACCCTTCTCTAAAATAAAGAGGGTGAGGAGTAGTTGTTCCCGACATTAGGGAATTGCATGAGGGAGTTGCTACCCCTCATGAGGCTAGTGTAATGGCCACTAGTATTAGCTTCAACCCATACAGGAATCAAGTATTAGGCTTCGTGCGTTTGCTTGTGAACTTAGGTGGGTGCCATTGAGGTGAGATGGACTTATGAGGTGGACATGGGTTGGGATAGTTGCATTGCATGTGCATATCACGATCTTCTATTTTAAGAAAACCTTATGATGTTTTTATTTCAAACTATAAATGTGTAAGAGAATATTTTTGGAGGTTGTCTCGAGTGTTAAGGTTATCCTTTCCACTCATAATGAGACAGTCTCGGGTAACTCACTAGGCATTTCAATTGCCTAACCGTTTTGATGTGTACTCAGGTTTTGAATAAGAGCTCGTGATGAAGCAAGGACTTTTAGAAGACCACGATTTGTGTGGTCATTTAGACCGTGTTTTGTACTGGATTTATGATACCACCTCGCTACAAATATAAAACCATCTTTTTAGTTGTTTTGGGACCAATTTTCCGCAATGATGAGATTATATTTGAAGTAATCATGTTTTTATGATAAATGATGTTTTAAATTACAAATCCCTAGCGAGGGGTGTCACAGATGTTGTTGAATTGTTTTGAGGATATTTGAGGTATGATATGTGATGTTATTGTTCAGCAGATACTCATAGAAGGGAAGGAGATATACGAGGCACAGGCGGACCACGAGCTGAACAGACCTCAGGTGAGTAGTTATAATTCATTATGAATAGATTGACTATAATCTAAATTGAATTATTGCACATCTTAATTGGTTGAGATAACCAATTTACATGGGTTAAATAAGGTTGAGAACTATTTATTTTATGCAAGTACTTAGCTTGATTGAGTACACCAAATGACTGAGATAGTCATTGAGATCGAGATCGGTGATTTGATTGTGAAATTTTTTGATAACTATTAGAATGATTTCTAAATTTTGATAATTTTCTCACTGAGCTAAATTAGCTCATAAAAATAGTTATATGGTTTATGTTATAGGTGACAGGGGTAAGAAGATTGCTGAGGGATGATTGCCTAGACATGGGACTTGACTTTTGACTGTTTGTAAACCAAGATACACTCTTTTGTATAGTTTTGTAAAACAGTCTTTTGTAACCCAGTTTTTGGGACACGTTGTTTAAGTACTTGTTCTTTTGAATATTACTTGTATTTATGTTACGTAACTTTGATTATACCATGATCACTTATGTTTAATTGTGAGTGCTGATGATGTATTCCGGAGATAAGAAACTGGGTGTTACAAGTTGGTATCAGAGCAAGGGTTTGAGTGAACTAGACTTTGAAGGGTAAATTCTAGACTCAAACTAATAAAGAAAGAGGTCCCAAATTGTCCCAATGCAACTAATCCTCTAAGCACACATAGTGAGTATGTGTGTTATTCGGAGAATTTTGATGAGATATATAATACAAAAAGAGTATTGAGATAAATGAGATTGTAATGAGTTAAATTTCTGTTCAGCCTCATTATGAGTTTTGGAAAGGAAAAAGAGGGAGGTGATCACCGAGACGAGCATTTGGGATCACAAGATTCGAGACTGGGGTGCCAGTCCGAAGGAGAGAGACCGCTTGAGTTAACATCATCTTTACAAGAGTTGATTGCTGTGGAGGTAGCAAAAGCAGTTAAAAGCTTATTGCCTACCTTAGTGAGGCCTTAGACGGAGGTGATGAACAGAGATAATCGAGACCGACCTCCTATCACACCTGTGGTTAGGGAGGGTCAGAGAGAGCCGGTTACTATGCATACTGAAGCTGGAGGATCGGGTGAGCCAAAGGGTTGCAGTTATGAAACATTTCGCAAGTGTAAACCGAATGATTTCTTTGGTACTGATGGCCCTATTGTTGCACGAAACTGGTTAACACATATCGAGAAAGTTTTCCGTACGAGCAAATGTGCGGAAAAAGATAAAGTTGAGTTTGCTACTAATTGTCTGCATAAGAATGCCCAGTTTTGGTGGGAAAATATATGTATTGATGTAGAAAAAGGTTTGAAGATTGAACCAACATGGGAAGAATTCAAAGTAAAGTTTATGAAAGAATATTGTTCCAACACGATGATGAAAAGCTTGGAGGGGGATTTCTTGAGATTACAGCAGGGAACAAGGTCGGTACAAGAGTATACGACTTAGTTCAATGAAAAAGCCAGATTTGCTGCTCATCAGGTAGATACTGAAGAAAGGAAGATTGATAGGTATCTATGGGGACTGAAGACCCAGATAAGAGAGTTTTTACAGATGTAACACCACGATACTTTTGACAAGTATTAATATGTTAATCATAGTGTATTTATGGTTTAATATGGTGTTCTAAGTATTAGAAAGTTAATACTAGAAAAAGGGTAATTTGGTCATTTTACCATAAAAGGGTAATTTGGTCATTTGACCATGTGAAGGACCAATTATGTAAAAATAATGTTGCTTGTGGCAAATGTATAAGAAAAGAGAGTTTTATTGTGATAAAACTTGATTATTTTGGTAAAAGTTCAAGAAATGGAACTTAGGGACCAAATTTGTAAAATTTGGAGGTATAAATAGGAGAGTTGACTCTCCTATGTGTGAGCTGATCATTTTAGGCTACGGGAGAGGTTCTCTTGAGCGATCTTTCTAGATTTTTGAAGATTCTTGAAGATTGAAGCTTGGATTTCGAGTTCTAGGCTTTGAATTGAAGAATTTAAGCTTTGAAGGTTTGTATTTCAAGTTCTAACCTAGGTTGTTCTTGATGAACTTTTGTGGAAACTGAAATTTATAGTTTCAGTTATGATTATGTGGTTTAAAATAGCTTAATACTTCCAGTAAGTCATGCTAAAAGGACTTAATTCAAAAAGATGGAAGTAAGTTGCTATTCTTGATAAATTGAAATGTTGCTCAAGAACCCTAAATCATGAATTGGTGTGATTAAGGTGTTTCTAATGGCTTAAAGCTTGTTATTAGTCAAGGGTTTTGGTCCTAGAACAAACCCCATATGATTAAGAACTGGATTAAGGACTTAAATTGTCAAAACTGCATGCTACAGTGCCAAATCACGACTGGTCTGGAACCCTGCCCAGGCGCAAGGCGCAGTGCGCCCAGAACCAGGCGTAGTGCGCCCTCCTGGCAGGCGCCAGGCGCGGCACGCCCAAACCCTGGCGCGGTGCGCCCACCTGACAGGGGGTTTTGGAATTTGGAATTCGATGCTAGGCTTATCCGATTGACCTGAAATTTTAAACATATGTCTAATATGTTGTGAAACTTCATGGAAAATTATCGGAATACGAATACGACCTCCCGAAAGTATTGTAGTAGAATACGCGTATTTCGGGAAGTGTATTAAATTTTTATAATGATTGTTATTGCTCAAAAATGATTGGAAATGGTCCTCAATTGTATTGTATAGGACTCTTGTGTAGTAGAGTCAACTGAAATGGTTATTAACCTATTATCATTTGGTATATAAATAAATATATAGGTACGGGATAAATGGTTGTGGTGCATGCGAAGGCAAGAAACAACCAGGATTTAAATGCAGCTAGTATCCAGGTGAGTAATCTCACTGATATCATATATGATATATGATGATTGAACTGTTACAGATTGAAACTGCTTTGGGGGAAAAAATTTACAGTTGACAGGTGCATTAATATGACAATACCAGATAAGCCGTGAGTCTGCGATAGACAAGAACGGAGCTGTGAGTCGATAAATAAATAAATAATATGACAATACCAGATAAGCCGTAAGTCAATGAAATGACAAGAACGGAGTTGTGAGTCAATAAAAAGACAATACCAGGTAAGCCGTGAGTCATTGAAATGACAAGAACGGAGCCGTGAGTCTAGGCAAAAGCGGGACAAACTCGTGAGCCATAAATGATTATGATATTTGACTTTAAGTCCAAATGGTGCGGTCTTTTGACTATGATACCGGGTTATTGAGCCCAGCTGGTGCGGCCTTTGGGCTATGATTTGTATATTGAAAATGTTTTTGTGCAGCTTGTATATAGCTATGACACATGGTGCGGCTTATATGGCCATGACATATGATGCAGTCCATTGTGACTAAGAAACATGGGACAGAAATGGTTAGACATGATTATATGTGCAAATAACTGACGTGACTTGATAATTACAGGTTATTGTGATTCGGCCTGTAAGGCTACAGATTAGGATGTGAAATCCTAGGAGATATGTGGTCAGCCAGTAAGGCTAGGAGTTTGGATTCGATATCCAGACAGATATATGATTGTATTTTTATACATGTTATTTGCAGATACGATTACTCACTGAGCTTTATAGCTCACGTTATTTATTAAATGTCCCTGCAGGTTAGCATGATCTTGATAAGGGACAAGATAGAGTCCGTGACTAAAGAAGTGGGACTTGTAGATGCTGTTAGTAGCAGCCCGGCTTCAAAGGAGATTACGGTATTTTATACTCTCCTTGATACACTTGTACTCGTTTTTAATCAAATATACCCCTGTTGTTATGGTTTTATGTATTGAAACCTTTGTTAAAAATGGAAAATTTTCAGGGGTGTTTTTGTTTTAAAAGCCGGGTGTTACAACAGAGTTCAAACTTTACAACTTATCAGTAGATTATCGAGGCAGCCAAATCTCGAGAAAAAGAACTGTGGAGACAAGATAATGAGAAAAAGGGAGACCAAGAAGGCGGAGGCCAGAAGAGGAAATGGGAAGGAAAACCAGAAGGTGGTTCTAAAAAACAGCCAGTTCCGAGTTATCAACCTCGAGGTGATTCAAGGAAGACTGAGAGCAAGTGGTGTGAAAGATGCCGTCGAAAACACGCTGGAAATTGTGATGCGAGTAACCTGTCTCTTATGTGTTATCAGTGCGGGAAAACAGGGCATATGGCTCGAGATTGTTTAGAGAAAAGTCGTGTGTGTTTCAATTGCGGGGAAAGCGGTCATATTTGCCTGGATTGCCCAAAGTAGAGAAACGATTCCCACCGTGAGACTCCGAGGGCAGGACGAGGTGATAATCGAGGCGATAGACGACATAGAGGCGGCGGGACCGTTAGAACTCGAGCTTTTTAGATGACTGTGGAGGAGGCTAGAGAGCGACCGGATGTGATTACATGTATCTTTAGCCTAAATTCTCTTCGAGCTCGTATGGTGTTTGATACTGGTGCTTCGATTTCTTTTATATCTGTACCTTTTGCGTCTCGAATTAATGTCCCGATATCTGAGATGAGTGAGAGTTTGATCGTTGATATTGCAGACGGGTGAGATGTTATAGTAAATAGTCATTATATAAATTGTCGGCTTGAAATCAACGGGATTTCTTTCCTTATTGATTTGAAGCCAATGACTACTCGTGCGTTCGATGTGATAGTTGGAATGGACTGGTTAGATGATAATAGAGTAAATATGGATTGTCACGGAAAAACTATTTCTGTGAGAACTCCGAGTGGGTCCCGAACGTTAATACGAGGCGAGCGCCGTTTTCAACATATTACGGTTGTATCTTTCGCGAGAGCGCGAAGGTATACCGAAAGAGGTGCCCTTTTATTTATGGCACATGTTACTCCAATTGAATCTGAACATTCCACTGTGAAGGATGTTGAGGTAGTAAGAGATTTTGCTGATGTTTTTCCTGACGATCTTCCCGGCTTACCGCCAAATCGTCAATTAGAGTTTGTTATCGATTTAGTTCTGGGAGTGAAACCGATAGCTCGAGCACCCTATCGGTTGGCGTCGTCCGAGATGGAGGAGTTAAAGAAACAACTACAAGAACTTTTAGATCGCGGTTTTATTCGTCCGAGCTCGTCTCCGTAGGGTGCGCCGATACTGTTTGTTCGAAAGAAAGTTGGTTCTATGCGTATGTGCATAGACTACCGCGAGTTAAACAAGATTACCGTGAAGAATCATTATCCCCTACCGAGAATAGATGATTTGTTCGATCAATTGGAGGGAGCGGTATATTTTTTGAAGATTGATTTGAGATCGGGATATCATCAATTAAGAGTAAGAGAATAGGACGTCCCGAAGACAGCATTTCACACCCGATACGGTCATTATGAGTTTTTAGTAATGCCGCTCGGTTTGACGAATGCCCCAGCGGCCTTTATGGATTTGTGAATCGAGCTTGTCATCCATTTTTAGACAAGTTTGTGATCGTGTTTATCGACGATATTCTAATTTATTCGAGAAGCTGGGATGAGCACAAACAACATTTACAATTAATTTTGAGTCTTCTTCGCAGAGAAAAGTTGTACGCAAAATTTTCAAAGTGCGAGTTCTGGTTGCAAGAAATTCAATTTCTTGGCCATGTGATATACCGAGAAGGCGTTAAAGTAGATCCTGCCAAGATAGAAGCAGTGATGAGTTGGGTACCACCCAAGAGTCCGACTGAGGTTCGGAGCTTCTTGGGATTAGCCGGTTACTATCGACGATTCGTTGAGAAATTTTCGAGTATTGCGTTACCCTTAACAAAGCTGACCAGAACGACAGAGAAGTTTATCTGGACTGAAGCACAACAAGAGGCCTTTGAAAAACTAAGGCGGGCGTTATGCGAAGCCCCGGTGTTAGCATTGCCTCAAGGTGTAGAATACTTTGTTCTTTTTACCGATGTTTCACAAATCGGTCTTGGAGGTGTATTAATGCAAAGGGGGCGAGTAATTGCGTATGCATCTTGACAACTGAAGTCTCATGAGCAAGCATATCCCATACATGATTTGGAGTTAGCCGCCATTGTTTTTGCATTGAAGATTTGGCGACATTATCTTTATGGTGTAAAGTTCCAGGTGTATTCAGACCACAAGAGTCTAAAGTATCTGTTTGAACAAAAAGAGTTGAATATGAGACAGCGAAGATGGATGGATCTTTTGAAAGACTATGATTGTGAAATACTTTACCATCCTGGTAAAGCAAATGTAGTAGCAGACGCGTTAAGTCGAAAGGAGCCCTCTATTCGAGTCGTTTCAGCTCGAATGGGAGTGATTAGTAAGTTACCAGAAATGATTCAACATGCCCAGAGAGAAGCCAATGACATGAAAAATGAGAGAATGGTTGGCTATGTAGATAAATTAGTTTAAAATACATGAGGAGTAAAAACTTTTCAGGGACGAGTGTGGGTCCCAAGACATGGAGAAACGAGACTGTTGTTGCTTGAAGATGCTCATTGTACTCGGTACTCAATCCATCCAGGAAGTACCAAGATGTATAGAAGTCTAAAGCCGTTTTATTGGTGGCCGGGAATGAAACGTGATGTTGGGAGATATGTGGAGAATTGTCTTCCTTGTTTACAAGTCAAGGCAAATCATCAGAGACCATACGGGTTGGTTCAACCACTACCTGTACCGATGAAAAAGTGGGATGAGATTTCTATGGACTTTATCACCAAATTACCCCGAACTCCGCGAGGGTTCGATTCAATATGGGTAATTGTTGATAGGTTGACCAAATCAGCACAGTTTATTCACATACGAGAAGATTATCAGGCATCCAAGTTAGCAGAGATCTATGTTAGGGAGGTGATGAGACGACACGGAGTACCTACCTCGATAGTCTCCGATCGCGATAGTCGTTTTACTTCTCATTTTTGGCAAAGTTTTCAAAAACATTTGGGAACTAAAGCCTTAATGAGTACGGCTTATCATCCGCAGATTGATGGTCAAACCGAGAGAACTATACAGACGTTAGAGGATATGTTAAGAGCTTCAGCGATTGATTTTAGAGGTAGTTGGGACGATCATCTACCTTTAGCCGAATTTACGTATAACAATTCATATCATTCTAGTATTCAGATGGCACCCTTTGAGGCGTTATATGGATCAATGTGTAGAACACTATCATACTGGTCAGAAGCGGGAGAAAAGCCACTAACGGGTCCGAGATTATAACTGAAACTGAGGCAAAGATTAAAAGTATTCGTGAGCATATGAGAGTTGCTCAGCAACGTCAAAAACAATACGCAGATAAACGAAGGAAACCATTGGAGTTTCAAGTTGGAGATATGGTAATGTTAAAAGTGTCTCCCTGGAAGGGAATTATTCGTTTTGGGAAACGTGGCAAGCTAAGTCCACGGTTTATCGGACCTTTTCATGTAATTCAACAAGTAGGAGCAGTAGCTTATAAACTCGAGCTTCCTGATGAGTTAATGGGAATTCATAATGTGTTTCATATCTCACATCATCGTAAGACTTTATACGATGAGTCGGCAAGGGTTCCTTTGAAAGAAGCTTAGTTAGATCGTAAACTTCAATATCAAGAGCAACCGGAAAAAATTTTAGATAGAAAAATTAAGAAGTTGAGGAACAAAGAAATTGGGATTGTGAAAGTGCAGTGGCGACATCACCGCGGTACAGATGTCACATGGGAACCTGAAGAAGAAATGCGATTCAAATACCCATTTTTGTTTCAAGAGATTCCGAGGACGGAATCTTTTGAAGGGGGAGATAACTTGTAATGCCGTAATGTTTTCGGTAAGTAAAGTTGAGTTAAATTTTGAGTAAATAAGATTTATTAGGTTGTAATATGAGTTAGAACGATTAGAAATTTATTTAAGAGGAGTTTAAGTCTAAAAAGTGTCAAAAATTGAGAAACCGGGTCGTGTCCAAAAACCCGGGTCGGGTTAATATCCGGAATCGAACGAAGAAAAAGTCGTAAATGTAAACCGAGTCGGGTTCGGAAACCCGGGTCGGGTCCTGACCAACCCGGGGAGGGTTCTGAAAACCGGACCAGGTTCTGACCAACCCGGGGAGGGTTCTGAAAACCGGACCGGGTTGCGGTAGTGGGTTAAATACGAATTTTGACCTCATTTCTTCATTTTACGACTCAAAAACACCCAAAAGCGATTTTTAGAGCTAAGAGTGCGAAAATTAGTCATTTTGATCAAGGGTTTTGCGTAGGAAAAGGTTGGGGAAGTCGGATTTAACACCCGAAACGTGTTCTTGAGTTCTTGATTTCGAGGTTAGTGATTTGTGGTTTTAGGGTATCAAACCCTATATTCTTAAATCTGAAATTTTGCTTTGAATTAGCTCATGTGTTGTTAGTAGGTTGTTAATATGTGTTGTATTGAGTCTCTATTACGATTATTGTGAAGTTTTAACGGTTGATTTGGTAAAAACCGCGAAATTTGGAAGTCTTGAGTTGATAGTATATGATGTTCATAGTTTATGATCCTTATTAGCTATTGATTCTTGATCCATTGAGTTAGATGTTGTAACATCCTTAATCTAGGGTAAATAATTTAATGAGTAAAAATAATAAAATTAATAATCATAATATTTTAAACATAACAAATTAAATAAATTAATTCATCTTGAAGAAGTATTTAGTCTAGAATAACTAAATAAGGGTAAATAGGGAAATTTACCATAAGGGATTCTAGAAAAAGGACTTAATTGGTAATTAGTATTTCACATGTGGTGGAGAGGGACCTTTAGTGCAAAAATGACATAACTTAAGTTCTAGAGGGACTATTTTGCAATAAGTGAAAAGATTGAAGTTTAAATTGGGGGAAAACCCCATTTCTCTTAAAACTCGCGATTTGAAGAAGAAGGAAGGAGGGAGAGACGATTTCAAGGGAGATCTAGAGAGGGAAACTCTCTTCCAGCAAGATCTAAGTGAACTACATTAACTCTTTGAGGATTCAAGGTATGAAATCTGTTTTTCATGTTGAAAACCCACCATATTGGGTTGATCAAGTTCAAATTCGAGTTTCAGAGTTGGGGGAGATAGTTTCCATGATCCTAAAGGTGTATCTTATGAATTCTAATGATTATCTCTTCACAATTTGATTGTCTTATGCTTGGAGAATCATGTGGGATGCTTGTTGATTCACATGAACCCTAATATTTGGGGAAAAACCCATCAATGGGTGAAACCTAGATGATTGGATCAAGTTGCATCTTAAATGTGTTCTATGAAGAGCTTAAGTGATTTCCTAGTGATTTCAATCATTGGAAGAAGGAATCTCTTCAATTATTGATCAATTGTTTGGATGGAATTGGATATTCCTTGATCTAAGCTTATGAAGTAAATTGGGATTAGAACTTGGATTTGATTCAATAGAGATGATATTGGATGATTTGATTGGGCCAAATGATGTGTAATATAAGTAGAAATAAAGTCCTTTTGATATCTAGAAGTTTGGAGTTGTTTAAGACCTTGAATTGGACCAAATGGAGGGAGAAAAGGACCAAAAATCGGAAGTTACAGTGCTCAGAACACGGCCCGGGTTAGGGGAAACACGGCCCGTGTCAGGATGTCTGAAAAACCTTCTGTTAGCAGAACACGGCCCGTGTTGGGGGGAACACGGCCCGTGTCAGCCTGAACAGTCCCAAATTGTTGAGTTTTGAGCTTTAAGGGTTGGGATGTTGGTTCTAATGTTCAAGTAAACCCCTAGGACATGTTTAACTAATATTTTACATCTACTTAGTGAAGTTAAATAGCCTTAGAGTTATTAGTAATGTTGGATGTTATATCTTGTAGGAGAAGAGTAACTGAGGTTGAAGCAAAAGAGTGACATCTTCTTGGAACTTAAGGAAGGTGAGTTACCGGGAGTACACATCCCTGTTTTAACCTTGTGTTTTATTACCATTATCATGCATTACTTCTTATGTGTTAATTGTTGCATAAACTTATGTGTGCATGGCATTAAAACAGTCTTTTCAAAATGTTTTGATGAACAAGTACTATAAAATCTAAAATGATATTTGAGCATCCTAATTGCATATTGCATTACATATAGGATGGGGTTTTGACCGTGGGATACCTTGAAGACGAGTTTTACCCTTCTCAATCAAAGAGGGTGAGGAGTTATTATTAGTTTTACCCTTCTCTAAAATAAAGAGGGTGAGGAGTAGTTGTTGCCGACATTAGGGAGTTGCATGAGGGAGTTGATATCCCTCATGAGGCTAGTGTAATGGCCACTAGTCTTAGTTTCAACCCATACAGGAATCAAGTATTATGCTTCGTGCGTTTGCTTGTGAACTTAGGTGGGTGCCATTGAGGTGAGATGGACTTATGAGGTGGACATGGGTTGGGATAGTTGCATTGCATGTGCATATCACGATCTTCTATTTTAAGAAAACCTTATGATGTTTTTATTTCAAACTATAAATGTGTAAGATAATATTTTTGGAGGTTGTCTCGAGTGTTAAGGTTATCCTTTCCACTCATAATGAGACAGTCTCGGGTAACTCACTAGGCATTTCAATTGCCTAACCGTTTTGATGTGTACTCAGGTTTTGAATAAGAGCTCGTGATGAAGCAAGGACTTTTAGAAGACCACGATTTATGTGGCCATTTAGACCGTGTTTTGTACTGGATTTATGATACCACCTCGCTACAAATTTAAAACCATCTTTTTAGTTGTTTTGGGACCAATTTTCCGCAATGATGAGATTATATTTGAAGTAATGATGTTTTTATGATAAATGATGTTTTAAATTACAAATCCCTAGCGAGGGGTGTCACAATTTGGTATCCGAGCATCGGTTTAAGTGAACTAGGTACTAGGATTAGTACTTAGACTTAAACTTAAGGTGCTCATGAGTGAGTGTTATGTATTTGCTAATTAATTGTATATTATAATATTAATGTTCATCTTTCTCAGAATGGTGAACACTCGTAGCATGGTTCCGTCGATTGAAGGTCAAGGGATAGGGCCGGTGACGAGGCTCAATCTCAACCCATTTCCCTTGCAAGCATTGAAAAGATGATGCTTGACTTAATGGCGAAACAGGAAGTGAAGATGGTAGACAAGATGAAGGAACTACTTGAGAATCAAGAGGAACGTTTGAGAGAAGAAGTGAAGAACATGTTTGGGGATAACACCACTTCGGGCGGGCAAGAGACGAGTAGCTCGTACGATAGCATGCGTCATGGGCCTCCTAGTAACAATATATCCCAAGACATGGTTGTATCAAAGAAGAAGTGTAGCTTCAAAGACTTTAACTCTAGCAAGCCACCAACTTACAACGGGACGTTGGATCCGGTTGTACTTCATAATTGGGTGATTGAGATTGAAATGGATTTCTATGCATACCAATATGGAGATGACCAATGTGTGAACTTTGCTATCACTACTCTCAAGGAAACGGCTCTTGAGTGGTGGTTGGAGACTAAGGAAATGATGGAGATGCATGTGTTGGAGAGCCTAACTTGGGATGTATTCTTGGAAAAGATGAAGGAGAGGTTTTGTACTAAGGAAGAGATCCGTGATCTTGAAAGAAAGTTCCTTGACTTGAAGAAAGACAAAATGACTATCACGGAGTATAATGCTAAATTCCGGAAACTTTTGAGCTTTGCTAAAAGGTTGGCTCCGGATGAGGCCACTAAAGTGGATCAATATGTGGGAGGTTTGCCTTGGAACTACCGACTGAACTTTGAAGCTGCTACTCTTGAAGTTGCCATGAGAAAGGCAAGGAAGATTGAGAAAACATTGGAAGAACGGGACAAGGAGAGACCTCAATTTGCTAACAAGAGAAAGGAAGGTCACGACTCACGTGGAAAAGGGGCGACCGAACAAAAGAAACCGAAATTTGATGGGAAGGGAAAGAGTAGCGACGCTACATTTAAAGCTAAGGAGGATGAGGCGTGTTTCAAATGTGGTGAGAAAGGACATTTCTCAAACGCGTGTCCTAAAGGTTTCAAGTGCTATCAGTGTGGGGACTTCGGGCACAAGGCGAATGAGTGTACTGCAAAGAAGAAGGAGAGTAGTGGAGGTGGAAGAGGTGAAGCACCCCGAACTCGAGGAAGGGCTTTTCAAATGACTGAAGAAGAAGCGAGAGAGAAGGCAAATGTGGTGTCAGGTATATTTCTTGTTAACTCTTTACCCTCTTCTATGCTATTTGATTCGGGGGCTACTTATTCTCATGTGTCACCTAATTTTGCAAAAAGACTACAATTACCTTTGCATAGACTCGAGTATGAACTAGTGATAGATGTAGCGGGTGGTGCAAGCAAAATTGTGAGTAAAAAAATATCACAGGTAAAGGTGGAGTGTAGTGGGGCGGAATTTTGGGTGGACCTTATACTTTTGGATGTTGGTGGATTTGATGTCGTACTTTGGAATGGATTGGCTTGCAAAATATGATGCTGAAATTCTATGTGGAAAGAAAATGGTGAGAGTGAAGACACCCGAAGGAGAACCGATTCTTATTTATGGAGACAAAAGAAGAGTGCTCACTAGTATAATCAATATGATGAAAGCAAGAAGATGTTTGAGGAAGGGTTGTCAATCTTACCTAGCGTATATGGTAGACATCGTAAAGGAAAAGAAGACTCTAGAGGATATTAAAGTAGTACGGGATTTTCCCGAGGTTTTCCCCGATGACCTACCCGGTTTGCCACCGGATCGTCAAGTGGAGTTTCGTATCGACTTGGTACCCGGAACCGCGCCTTTAGCCAAAGCTCCGTATCGTTTGGCACCCGCGGAATTGAAGGAGTTGATGACCCAATTACAAGAGCTTCTTGATAAGGGTTTCATTAGGCCTAGCTTTTCCCCTTGGGGAGCTCCGATCTTATTTGTGAAGAAGAAGGATGGTTCCATGAGAATGTGCATTGACTACCGGGATCTCAACAAAGTGACTATCAAGAACCGGTATCCTCTACCTTGTATTGATGATTTATTTGACCAATTGCAAGGCGCGGGTTATTTTTCAAAAATTGATCTTCGATCGGGTTATCATCAATTGAAGGTAAAAGATGAAGACGTAGAGAAGACGGCTTTCCGAACAAGATATGGGCATTTTGAGTTTCTTATAATGCCTTTCGGGCTAACTAATGCACCCACGGCTTTTATGGATCTCATGAATCGCGTTTGCAAACCGTTTCTTGATAAGTTTGTGATCGTGTTTATTGATGATATCCTCATTTACTCAAAGTCGGAGGCGGAACATAAAGAGCATTTGAAGTTGGTGCTTGAAACTCTAAAAAAAAAAAAGAGAAGTTGTATGCAAAATTTTCCAAGTACGAGTTTTGGATCGGGGAAGTTCAATTTCTTGGGCATGTGGTGAATAAAGATGGAATTAAAGTGGACCCGGCAAAGATTGAAGCGGTAATTAATTGGGAAAAACCAAAGAATCCAACCGAAATTAGAAGTTTTCTTGGCTTGGAGGGATATTATCGACGTTTCATAGAAGGATTTTCCAAGATTGCATGTCCATTGACTTCGTTGACCAAAAAGAATGAGAAGTTCGTGTGGACCAACAAGCAAGAAGAAGCATTCGAGTTGTTAAAGAAGAAGTTGTGTGAAGCTCCCATTTTGTCCCTTCCAGAGGGCACCGAAGATTTTGCGGTTTATAGTGACACGTCTAGTTTGGGGATCGGATGTGTTCTTACTCAAAGAAGAAAGGTTATCGCGTATGCGTCGCGTCAATTAAAAGAGCACGAGTTGAATTATCCCACTCATGATAAGGAGTTGGCGGCTGTGATTCATGCATTGAAGATTTGGAGGCATTATCTTTATGGCACTCAATGCAAACTTTTCACGGACCATCAAAGCTTGCAATATTTATTTAGGCAAAAAGACTTGAACGCGAGGCAAAGGCGGTGGATTGAAGTGTTCAAGGATTATGATTGCGAAATCCTTTACCATCCGGGCAAAGCGAACATCGTGGCGGATGCTTTGAGTAGGAAGGAAATTAGTGAGAAAAGGAGGGTTAAAGCATTGAGAATTGAAGTGGTATCCACACTGGTTGATATGTTGAAGGGTGTGCAAGAAAAAGCTCAAGAAGGTGGTAACAATAAAGAAGAAAAACTTGGCAACTCAGTGATCTTTGAGAAAAATTCTCATGGGTTGAAACCATTTCAAGGGCGTGTTTGGGTACCGTTGTATGGTGGAAAAAGAGAATTAATTCTTGATGAGGCTCATAAGACCAAGTATTCTATTCATCCCGGGTGTACAAAAATGTATATGGACTTGAAGCCTTTGTATTGGTGGCCGACCATGAAAGTAGATATTGCCAAGTATGTCAACAAGTGTTTAACGTGTTCTTTGGTGAAAACCGAGCATCAAAGACCTTATGGAGATCTCGAGCCTTTGGAAGTGGGAAAAGATCACCATGGATTTTGTTACCAAATTACCGAGAACAAGAAGTGGTCATGATATGATTTGGGTCATTGTGGACCGGTTGACTAAAAGTGCATTATTTCTTGCGGCAAGAGAAACATGGCTTGTTGATAAGTTTGCGGAATTGTATGTGGATGAGGTCGTTCGGAGGTACGGGGTGCCATTATCGATTGTGTCGGATCGGGAGAGTCGGTTTACATCACATTTTTGGAAAAGCATGCAAGAGGTATTGGGAACCAAGTTATGTTTGAGTACGGCTTATCATCCTCAAACCGATGGGCAAAGTGAAAAGACGATTCAAACGCTTGAGGATATGTTGCGGGCATGTGTGTTAGATTTTGGAGGAAGTTGGGATAAGCATCTCCCTTTGATCGAGTTCTCGTATAACAACAGTTACCATTCATCCATAAAGATGGCCCCGTATGAAGCTTTATATGTAAGGAAGTGTAGATCCCCTTCTTGTTGGTTACAAGTGGGAGAAAAGGTTTTGGTGGGGCCTAGCTTGATTCAAGAAACCGCAGAAAAGGTAGAGATAATTAGAGAGCGGATGAAGGCGGCTCAAAGTAGACAAAAGAGTTATGCAAATTTGAAGAACCGACCCATGGCTTTTCAAGTGGGAGACCAAGTGTTGCTCAAAGTGTCACCTTGGAGAGGGATCATACGTTTCGGGAAAAGAGGAAAGCTTAATCCGAGGTATATTGGACTGTTGAATGTGTTGGAAAAGATTGGAAAGCAAGCTTATAGACTTGAGTTGCCACCGGAATTATATGGGATCCACAATGTTTTCCACGTGTGTTATCTTAGGAAGTGGCTTGGTGATAAGGTCGATTTTCTACCTTTAGAAGAAATCCGGGTGGACGAAAACAAAAGACTTGTAGAAGAACCGGAGGAAATTATGGATAGAAAGGTTAAAAAGTTAAGGAAAAAGATGATTGATTTGGTTCTTGTCAAGTGGAAGCATTCGTCGGGTGCAAACCTCACGTGGGAAACGGAAGATGAAATGCGGAAGAGATATCCACATCTTTTTTGGAGAAGCCGAGATTCCGAGGACGAAATCTTCTTAAGGGGGAGATAATTTTAACATCCTTAATCTAGGGTAAATAATTTAATGAGTAAAAATAATAAAATTAATAATCATAATATTTAAAACATAACAAATTAAATAAATTAATTCATCTTGAAGAAGTATTTAGTCTAGAATAACTAAATAAGGGTAAATAGGGAAATTTACCATAAGGGATTCTAGAAAAAGGACTTAATTGGTAATTAGTATTTCACATGTGGTGGAGAGGGACCTTTAGTGCAAAAATGACATAACTTAAGTTCTGGAGGGACTAGTTTGCAATAAGTGAAAAGATTGAAGTGTAAATTGGGGGAAAACCCCATTTCTCTTAGAACTCACGATTTGAAGACGAAGGAAGGAGGGAGAGACGATTTCAAGGGAGATCTAGAGAGGGAAACTCTCTTCCAGCAAGATCTAAGTGAACTACATTAACTCTTTGAGGATTCAAGGTAAGAAATCTCTTATTCATGTTGAAAACCCACCATATTGGGTTGATCAAGTTCAAATTCGAGTTTCATAGTTAGGGGAGATAGTTTCCATGATCCCAAAGGTGTATCTTATGAATTCTAATGATTATCTCTTCACAATTTGATTGTCTTATGCTTGGAGAATCATGTGGGATGCATGTTGATTCACATGAACCCTTATATTTGGGGAAAAACCCATCAATGGGTGAAACCTAGATGATTGGATCAACTTGCATCTTAAATGTGTTCTATGAAGAGCTTAAGTGAGTTCCTAGTGATTTCAATCATTGGAAGAAGGAATCTCTTCAATTATTGATCAATTGTTTGGATGGAATTGGATATTCCTTGATCTAAGTTTATGAAGTAAATTGGGATTAGAACTTGGATTTGATTCAATGGAGATGATATTGGATGATTTTATTGGGCCAAATGATGTGTAATTTAAGTAGAAATAATGTCCTTTTGATATCTAGAAGTTTGGAGTTGTTTAAGACCTCGAATTGGACCAAAAGGAAGGAGAAAAGGACCAAAAATCGGAAGTTACAGTGCTCAGAACACGGCCCGGGTTAGGGGAAACACGGCCCGTGTCAGGATGTCTGAAAAACCTTCTGTTAGCAGAACACGGCCCGTGTTGGGGGGAACACGGCCCGTGTCAGCCTGAACAGTCCCAAATTGTTGAGTTTTGAGCTTTAAGGGTTGGGATGTTGGTTCTAATGTTCAAGTAAACCCCTAGGACATGTTTAACTAATATTTTACATCTATTTAGTGAAGTTAAATAGCCTTAGAGTTATTAGTAATGTTGGATGTTATATCTTGTAGGAGAAGAGTAACTGAGGTTGAAGCAAAAGAGTGACATCTTCTTGGAACTTAAGGAAGGTGAGTTACCGGGAGTACACATCCCTCTTTTAACCTTGTGTTTTATTACCTTGAGGACGAGTTTTACCCTTCTCAATCAAAGAGGGTAAGGAGTTATTATTAGTTTTACCCTTCTCTAAAATAAAGAGGGTGAGGAGTAGTTGTTCCCGACATTAGGGAATTGCATGAGGGAGTTGCTACCCCTCATGAGGCTAGTGTAATGGCCACTAGTCTTAGTTTCAACCCATAAATCAAGTATAATGCTTCGTGCGTTTGCTTGTGAACTTAGGTGGGTGCCATTGAGGTGAGATGGACTTATGAGGTGGACATGGGTTGGGATAGTTGCATTGCATATGCATATCACGATCTTCTATTTTAAGAAAACCTTATGATGTTTTTATTTCAAACTATAAATGTGTAAGAGAATATTTTTGGAGGTTGTCTCGAGTGTTAAGGTTATCGTTTCCACTCATAATGAGACAGTCTCGGGTAACTCACTAGGCATTTCAATTGCCTAACCGTTTTGATGTGTACTCAGGTTTTGAATAAGAGCTCGTGATGAAGCAAGGACTTTTAGAAGACCACGATCTGTGTGGCCATTTAGACCGTGTTTTGTACTGGATTTATGATACCACCTCGCTACAAATATAAAACCATCTTTTTAGTTGTTTTGGGACCAATTTTCCGCAATGATGAGATTATATTTGAAGTAATGATGTTTTTATGATAAATGATGTTTTAAATAATCCCTAGCGAGGGGTGTCACAGATGTTGTTGAATTGTTTTGAGGATATTTGAGGTATGATATGTGATGTTATTGTTCAGCAGATACTCATAGAAGGGAAGGAGATATACGAGGCACAGGCGGACCACGAGCTGAACAGACCTCAGGTGAGTAGTTATAATTCATTATGAATGGATTGACTATAATCTAAATTGAATTATTGCACATCTTAATTGGTTGAGATAACCAATTTACATGGGTTAAATAAGGTTGAGAACTCTTTATTTTATGCGAGTACTTAGCTTGATTGAGTACACCAAATGAATGAGATAGTCATTGAGATCGAGATCAGTGATTTGATTGTGAAAATTTTTGATAACTATTAGAATGATTTCTAAATTTTGATAATTTTCTCACTGAGCTAAATTAGCTCATAAAAATAGTTATATGGTTTGTGTTATAGGTGATAGGGGTAAGAAGATTGCTGAGGGATGATTGCCTAGACATGGGACTTGACTTTTGACTGTTTGTAAACCAAGATACACTCTTTTGTATAGTTTTGTAAAACGGTCTTTTGTAACCCAGTTTTTGGGACACGTTGTTTAGATACTTGTTCTTTTGAATATTACTTGTATTTATGTTACGTAACTTTGATTATACCATGATCACTTATGTTTAATTGTGAGTGCTGATGATGTATTCCGGAGATAAGAAACTGGGTGTTACAAGTTGGTATCAGAGCAAGGGTTTGAGTGAACTAGACTTTGAAGGGTAAATTCTAGACTCAAACTAATAAAGAAAGAGGTCCCAAATTGTCCCAATGCAACTAATCCTCTAAGCACACATAGTGAGTATGTGTGTTATTCAGAGAATTTTGATGAGATATATAATACAAAAAGAGTATTGAGATAAATGAGATTGTAATGAGTTAAATTTCTGTTCAGCCTCATTATGAGTTTTGGAAAGGAAAAAGAGGGAGGTGATCACCGAGACGAGCATTTGGGATCACAAGATTCGAGACAGGGGTGCCAGTCCGAAGTCGAGAGACCGCCTGAGTTAACATCATCTTTACAAGAGCTGATTGCTGCGGAGGTAGCATAAGCAGTTAAAAGCTTATTGCCTACATTAGTGAGACCTCGGACGGAGGTGATGAACAGAGATAATCGAGACCGACCTCCTATCACACCTATGGTTAGGGAGGATCAGAGAGAGCTGGTTACTATACCTACTGAAGCTGGAGGATCGGGTGAGCCAAAGGGTTGCAGTTATGAAACATTTCGCAAGTGTAAACCGAATGATTTCTTTGGTACTGATGGCCCTATTGTTGCACGAAACTGGTTAACACATATCGAGAAAGTTTTCCGTACGAGCAAATGTGTGGAAAAAGATAATGTTGAGTTTGCTACTAATTGTCTGCATAAGAATGCCCAGTTTTGGTGGGAAAATATATGTATTGATGTAGAAAAAGGTTTGGAGATTGAACCAACGTGAAAAGAATATTCAAAGTAAATTTATGAAAGAATATTGTTCCAACACTGTCTAACTCCTTAAACAGTCTACAAGTCAATTCATGACGGTCTTAATTCACTACTCACTTCCGAAAGTACGATCGACTGTGGACTTTTGAATAATCATATTATTCGGGAAGTAAAACATGCAAAATGAAACACAATAATGAACCATTGACAGATAGCAGTAATCAATACTCATAAATAATTCTCCATTATTTAATCACCAAAAGTCAATAACTTTTACTTTGTTACAAGTTTCGAAATAACTATCTAATTACTGAAAACTAAAATCATCTCTCAGACCAATGCTCCTAGCATGTTGATTGTGCTTGACCCTACTCAGATCCTTCTTCAAAGGATCTCCAGGGTTCTCTTCAGATGATACCCTCTTCACGATGAGGTGACCTTCTTTTACTCTATGTCTCCAAAATGTCCTACATTTGTTCACAATGCACATCATTACAGATAATCCGATCGGACACTCTTCCGAAGATATCTCGATATGCTATCTTGTTTTACTCTCCTAACTCCATTCCGGAAACGGTGGTGTGTACTATGACTTTTCAAGGTTCTCGGGATATTTAGTCTAAATGACTGCACCCTAAGATGATTTCGAGATGTTATGATGTGCCGGTGAACCACACGCGCTCCATCAGAATACCAACGAAATTCTTTAACCATGAAGTCACTTAGCACCACATATTGATGTCAATAATTACATATTTGAAACTACTTTCAAACTATTATTACATTCACCCCAAATATCTCACAATATATACTCAAATAATCTGTCCAGTACTCTCAGCCAGGTTGTGTCCCGAATTAGTATGTAACCGACATACGTTGAACAGCAAATCACAACGATACTTCCACTAGCTTTGACATAGTTTTGGAACTCTTTTAGACTATTCAAAAAATCCAACCTTATGGAATATTTTGAGAATCCAAAAATCCAATCTTTTGACATAATCATAGGACTCTCTTGGCTTATTCACAAAATCCAAACTTTTGGCATATTTTGAGAATCCGAGGATCCTTCCTTGCGAGGTGCCTGCTAGATAAATCTCGGGGTTATATACCTTTTGTATTGACTTGTTCTAAACCCTTTTGGTTGCGTCTTACACCAACCCCATTGTGTTTTCCATTAAAGGAAAGCAGTTCAGATCATCCACTCCTGCTATGACTCACGAAGTGCAATTATAGCAAACAATAATCTTTTCAGATTTGTTTAAGTTTCGTTGAGAGCATCTCTCTAAAAAATCAATCACATGACTTTGAGTATTGCATCACTCAACCATTCTTGCTTAGAATGTAGGTACATTTCTATCTATGTTGTCTTCATTTGATGATTCAATTACTCCCACTGGTTTTAGGCCAGGTGTAAAATCAATCAAAATTTCACATAAACCGAGTCTCGCCCTTAGGTTTCTTATTTGGCAGCAACCGGGCTCACCAATGCTTCCAGGTAGTAGGATAGCTTATCTGTACCAACTTTAGTGTTTTACCACTAACCGGTATGTCACCCATATCATAACACTTTATGGCGATGATCAATACTACTGGTATGCAATGAGAAGAATATGTCAGGTTTAATAGGAATCTGATTCCTAGTCAAGTCCTAGTGATGTCTACATGTTCCTTTTCTTGGCTAATCCTTGAACTCCTTCAGGATTATTCTCACTCTCACTGGTTCCTTAGAATATGAGTTTTTCTAAAAGGACTCTTCTTTCAGAGGTGCTTGCAGGATGGCCAATGAAAACGATACTGCTAATCAGGTTTAGGCTAGTTTTGAGGTTCAGATGAACGCTACATGACCTTGGACCCTCTAAGTGTACAAGTAAGGATGAACCTTGGTTTACACTTCAGATGGTGTCTGTGCAACCTTCTTAGTCTAAGATATGGTTGTAATATGTTTTACGGTCTGACTGAATATTCATTTTATCGGAAACTAATCAGAAGTGTATCTAATACATCTAGGATCGAACTATTTCGACCAATGCTCGATCTTCTTCCCTAAGACACATTATAACCATTTAATGTTCTTTGATGAGGATGAACTGTGAAACATTTTCTCAGTTTATGTTTTTACTCAGATTTTGTTGATCTTATACTTCCTTTTAAGTCCTTGAACAGTTCAAGGTTTCAATCAATCAATCAATCACTTATTCTGATAAGCGAAATCATATTTGTCATGCTCATTGGCAAATATTATGAAGTATAATTAATTGTGTTTTTTTTGTAGATTCGAGAAATTCATAATTACTAATGTGTCTGTTGCTCATAATCTTAATGTCTTTAACATTTCTATGTAAATTTGTGACTTTGTTAATTGTTCAAGATATGCATACATCACTTGACTCTAAGCCAACTGATTCCAAAATCCTATCTGTTGGATCTTTGGGTGATTTATTTCTTGCAATAATCAATTTTATTAAGAACTCCTTTCATAATGTGACTCCACGTCAAATGATCCCAAAGTCCTGTCCACCTGGATCTTTGGTTGAGGCAATTCTTATAAAACTTACTTTAACAATCATAGAAAACACAATTCATAAATTTAACACACTTTGGATGCATCAACATTTAAGTTATTACCATCTATGATATCAACACATTCATATAACACTTCAAGGATAATTCAAACAAGCATGTATTAAAAGAAAATAACATTTTATTAAATCAGAAATATCCTTAAACAATGCAATATGTGAAAACAATGTCATACGATCTACTAGCTAATAACAAAATCAAATATCTAGCTAAACTTAAAAAAAGCACGAGCTCATGATGCAATCTGAATATGCTCCTATGCGTCAATGTCCTGCGTCCTACTAAGTCCCTGCATATAGAGCAAATGTGAGAAACACATCCTGTATCAAGGAATTGAGGATCAGAAGTTTTGAGTTTTAGATATACCTGAGTTGCCAAATGATTTGGCTTTGGAGCATCTTCTAATCTTTCTGTGACTGTATCCCATCCTGTGGATTCCCAGTTTGAGACACCTCAGAACCGGTCCAGACGATCTTGACCGTTTCTTGATCTGTTTCATTAACGGACTCAATCCCGAAGTAGACGAATAAGTGGAACTATGCTTCTCCATGAACGACTCATACAAAGTCAACATTGAATGCATTTCCATGATAGTCTTATCCTGGTTTCCCTTTCTGTACATCTGGATGAACAGATCGTACTGGTTAGTCAATGAGGCAAGCAAGATGTTGATGCTCAGCTCCTGATTGATTAAGAGGGTGACCAAGTCTGCACAGTTCGCCTATGTATCCCTCAATCTCGAGAACATGCGGACCGACACTACTTCCTTATTCTAGCTTGCACATTTCAAGCTCCTTGAAGATCCTAGTTCGTTCCTTTTCAACTGGTTCTCGGAAGCTTTCCTCAACAGCATGAGGCTATGAACTTCTTTGGATTCATCAATCAAGAAGCATGATCATCACGAAGCTGCTGCGTGATGCCATGTTTCGGTAGGCGGGGAAGTGGACACTCGATCATATATGGCTTTCTTTCATATCTCATAACCAGTTTCCACTGGTGAAGCCATTCCACGTAGTTTAGTCCAGTCACCTTATCCATATTCAATAGGTGCTTTCTGAAGCTCTCAGAAATGGGTGAAGGAGGAGAAGGAGGAGAGTTGAAACTAGTTTCAGACATCTATAAAAGTAGGTAGTTTTAATCAGATATATATAATCCTTAATATATTAACCCAAAAATAAATATTAAGGCTAGGACCCAACTATATAATTCACAACTTAGAAGAGGGATGCCATAATCTAATTGCAAATTTTATAAAGGTAGGTAAATGACGATTTAGCAATTCCACCGCAGAAGATAATCAAATTAAGTGAAATTCCTAGGTCTTTTGAGATTCATCAAACTATTCAATGACATGTTTAATCTCGAATTATGCTCTTCCATTTGTGACTGGGATGCCGAGGATCACAAACAATATGTGAATAACAATGCAAATGTGCTTCGTAACCTCAATCTCATTTATCATCTCAAATTGATGTGCCAGTAAACCACACACGCTCCATCAACAATGATAATTTATGAGATACCCATCACCACTCTTTATGAGTCCCTATTAGTGTGCCGGTAAACCACACACGTTCCACTAACGACTAATAAAGTATAATGTGTAATATCATGGGTTAGCATATCTTTCACATTTTTTCCTAAAGTAACTAGATTTGGGATTTATATTAAAAAGGTTCTAGTGCTTTCTTTAATAATATTATACTTTTAATGAGACTAAGTTGTCCTATGAAATTCGCTCTGCTAACGACCCTCCACTAATCAAGGGAGCGGTGGGTGAGAGTGGACACCCATTCAACCGCCATTTTATAGGCAGTTTCCTTATACCCCCCTTTATAGACCAGCTTCATGAACGAGGCATACTAGCGATTTGACTGACCAGTTCTTATACATATAAATATTAACCTTTAATAATAATAATAATAATAATAATAATAATAATAATAATAATAATAATATATAAGATGTATTTTAAACCTTTTAAAATATTTTGGTTTATCTATTTAAATTTTCGAATTAAACTTTTTAATTTAAATTTAAATTTAAACCTAAATTGATTTCATGTTTATCCTTTAATTAACAATTAATTAAATGAATTAAAGCAGATAAGGATTATCAAATTAATCAAATTAATTTAATCCTCTCCATACCCACTAATTTCGAAAAAAACAATAGGGTATAGGGTTTTCCATTTATTAATTAATCATAATTACCAAAAATAGAAAAACCCTAAGAAACCTATGCAAAAATCGAAAATTAGAGGAGAGGCTAGGGTTTCTGAAACCCTAGCCTAAAAATCGAAATTTAAGGCTATTAGGGTTTAATTTCAATAAACCCTAATCCAAAAGGTTCAACAATTAAAGCACATTCAAAAGAAAACAAGCCAAATAGCTCTGAAATCACTAATGAGAAATAGGCAAATATATAAACTTATACTCTTAAGTTCAGATGCAACCTAAAGGATCTTTGTTTTCTCTATTTGAATCTATAACTAGAACCCTATAGGCAATTTCGATTTCTGATAAAAGATAATTCAAGAATTACTTACATTTGTTGATCTTTTGGAAGCGAGCACCACAAGCGTCATGCCTCAGATGGTTCACACCCCAAATGCTAGCAACAAGAAAAACCAGAGAGAGGAGAAGGAGAATAATAATTGGCGCAAAAATATGGGAGCCAGAAGGCTCTATTTATAGTGGAAAAGGTGTACCAGGATAAGCCTTAGAGATAAGCCTTATTTCAATTCAATCGTTCACTAGCATCCCTCCTTAATTATCTATTGCTCAACTATTGAACAATTACAATTCAGCCCCTGCACTTTTAATTAATCCAATTAATTCCAATGAATTTCTGACTAATTATTAATTAAATATTACTATTTCTAATTAATATATTATCCTCATAATATATTAATAAACTATTTATCTTGATTTATTAATCATATAATAAATCATCCTCTCTCTCTAAAAGTCATCATGTCCAATTGCTAGCGTTGAGGGCAACCCAAAAGAACTGTGCTACTATCAATCAAGTATACACCAATTATACTTATGGCTTAGACACCTAATCCAACAGAAAGTTCCCATTTTTATGAGATTACAGACCTAGAGGTATTTTGAAGATGCTTGGCCCTTGTCTTAACGGATTAAGTGCTTAACATGGAAGTTATGGAGTTCGTGGTTAGCGTCACTAACATAGGGAGTTAGCGACGCCAACAAGGGCGAAAACCCACTTTTAGATCTAGTCTTAGCGACACTATTAAAAGGTGATAGCGGCCCTAAGCGTTGACTTTGACCGTTGACCCTTAATTTTAACTTTGACCCGTTGACTTTTGGTCAACTTGGATGGACTAGGGATCAGTTTTGGACCTTTTTGGGTTCCTAATATACACCTAGTGATAAGTTAGGGGTTCGTGTTGATTAGTGGGAGAACATACTTGTGCGTGTGTGTTACGACAGCAGATTCAGGTGAGTCTTCTCACTATACTATGGGTGATCTTACATATGTAGGTAGCTTGTAATCCGTTAAGAGTAGGAACGTGCACTTAGTTAGACGTGTTCGTCGTTATCTGGTTGTGTGGTTAAGGTGTGCTTAGATCGATGTAGTCTTATTTGTTGAATGTTAGTTGTGGAATTTGTGGATATGACAACTAGTTTGACGGATCGGGATGAGACTCGAGAGTCCCTAGCTGTAGGTAGAACACGGTCAGCCTGACAGCCCGGTTGTTCGGGAAAAGCCCGAAGGTCGTTTACGGATAGATGATGTATGATGTGTGATAAGTGATGGATCGTGTGGTATTTTGGAAAACTCACTAAGCTTTGTGCTTACTCTTTCACCCTAAATGTTATTAAGGTACTCCATTAGAAAAGGAAAAAGGGACGCGACGCGATTGTACCACATCTGACGTAATTGTGTTAAGTCTTCCGTTGAAATATGTTTTGTACTCGTTTTGGTATCATGAAGTTTAATGCATTAATTGCTAAACATTAAACAAATGGTTTTTAATTCCAATCCGCTTTTATGCTTTTATTCGGATTTTAAAATGAAAATTTTATTCTGGAATTTGGGGTATTAGAATATCTAATGCTTGATACGGATGTTCTTCATTTTCGACACTACTTTTAGAATAAATAAGGGTGTCATCAGTAAAGACGATAACTAACTGAATTATTCAATAAGTGACAACAACTCGATACATAAGATCCACAATGGCATGACAGTCAATCCGAAATCAAGAAACTTGCAATACCCGTATGTTGTTGTAAAAGCTACCTTCAAAAAAGCTGCTTTTTGTACCCTGAGTTGGTGGTACTCGTATCTAATCTTGAAAGTAATCCCTATTCTTGCAACTCAATAATCACGGTTGGTCTAGGAAACATATGCTTGTTCTCTATTAAGACTTCATTCGACTCCCAATAATCTACGCATATTTGCATCAATCCAATCTTCTTCTTGACCCGGAGCACCACAAAACACACGAATGTGTTACAAAAGATCTATGCGATCAAAGGAAGTTATGCATGAGTTGGGATGTTTTGATTTACAATCATATAATCACATAGTGTTTGTTAATTGTTAGTTTATTTTCATATATTCACGTAAACTTTATGTATTCCTTTCATGATCTTTGCTTGACAATCTTTTTCTTCTTCAACACCATGAAAACAATGTATCGTGTACGGTGATTGCCAATTGTAATAAGATATTATATATACTTAAATATGATTTACATTTTCAAACAAAAAAAAAAAATCTAACAAGTGCTTACATATTTGTAAACTCACAAGTGTTGCATCTTTATAAGAGAATGGTAGGAACCTTTATTTCCCATTGAAAGCAGTTCAGAGTGTGATCCTTTCTCTACAACTTTCCCATTTCCAATCACAGCAATAGAATCGGATTTTTGTATAGTTGATAGTCGATGAGCAATTACCACACACGTCCTACCAACCATCATCTTCTCCAATGCTTCCTGTACAAGATTCTCAGACACACTATCAAGTGCACTAGTCGCCTCATCTAAAAGAAGAATCGTCGGATTCTTGAGTATCGCTCGAGCAAGTGCAATTCTTTGTTTCTGTCCCCCTGACAGCTGGACCCCTCTTTCTCCGCAGTAAGTTTCATATCCATCTTTCATTGAACTGCATTTGATTATTCAAATTCATGAGAAAATATGTTGAAAAACCTAATTTGTTTAACAGAATTTGAAATTGGGGTTTTTAATACCTTATGAACTCATGAGCGTTTGCCAGCTCTGCTGCATTCCTTATTTCCGATTCACTAGCTTCCTCTTTTCCGTATAGGATGTTATAACGAATACTTCCCGCAAAAAGAGTCGGTTCTTGGCTCACTAATGCAATATGCGATCTCAAATCTCGCAAGTTGTAATCTTTCAAGTCTCGTTCGTCTATAAGTATAGATCCTCTCATAGGGTCGTAAAATCTTTGTATCATTCCAATCACAGTCGATTTACCAGAACCACTTTGTCCCACAAGTGCTACAGTTTTTCCGGCTTCGATTTTTAACGACAGACCCTGCAAGATCATTTGCTCCGGTCTTGACGGGTATGAAAAGTATACGTTTTTCAGCTCTATATCACCGTTGATTCTACTAATCGTTAACCCTTCACTATCATCTGGGTCGATTTCACTTTTTCTTTCGAGTATTGCTAACACGGACCTAACTGCACCACCACCTTTTGATAAATCAGAGCTCATGCTTCCTGCATCCGCGATAGTTTTACCGGTTGTCATCAAAATAAAGAAAACTTGAAACATTTCTTTTGGGGTTACCAATCCTTTATTCATTTCTCTTCCGCCGTACCAGAACGCTAAAGAAATTGCAGCCGTTGTCACAAACTGGGAAGTGCACAATCCTAGACCTGAAAACCATGATTGTTTAATACATTCCTTCCTTGGTCCTTTCAGTGTTTCAGCGTATAATCCCATGATTCTTTTTTGAGAAGCAAATGCGGTTATTGTTCTATGATTCACCACCGCTTCACTTGCCAATTGTGTTCCTTCATTTTGTGCCTTTTTGGCTTTTGCAGACAGGCTTTTCCTCAGAACGATCTTGGAGTAGAAGCTTGCAATGACTAACGGCTGGACCGCAATCATAACAATCGAAACTCTCCAAGTGATTATCAATGCAAGGAGAAAAGAAAGAAACGCGTTGACAAAAACTTGAAGGAGCAACGACATGCGTTCTCCGACAAGCGACCTTATCAAGCTAGCTTCGGTTGCCAGCCTGGCACAAACTGCTGCACTTGTATTTTCCTCTCGATCAAACCATCCAACTTCAAAGGTGAGTACATTTTCAAGCATTTTCTCTCTTACCCTCTTCGTTAATCGCTCTCCCATAACTGCAAAGTTATAATGTTGGAGGAGATTCGTGAAAAAGCAAGCAACTCCAAGACCTACAAAGACTATACAATAAAATCGCGTTTCTGATTTCACTTTTGCCTTGTCGGGTAAAAAGTATACCGAGACAACAGAACCCATTAAATAAGCGTGTATTGGTGATATTGCTCCAAATCCGGAAGCTCCTATGCACCCAAGCAACGCGCTTTTCCATTCGGGAGCATTCATCTGTAAAAGACGCCATTGTGAAGGACTAGGTTTGGGTTTTTTGATCAAGTATTCGTCATCACTTTCTTCGAAAGAATACATTTGGACAGAATGGGCCATAGATAATGTTGGGCTAATGGGGGATATCGGGCTATTTTGAAAGCTTGACCTTACACTTACAGGAGACGTGGGTGTGGGTGTATTGGGACTACCTACAGTTTCATTATATGTGGCAGATTGTTGCAACTGGACCATTTGGTAATACACCCCACCTTCTTCTCCATTGTTCTTCTGCATTAACTCATCATGTGAACCCGATTCGATGACTTTCCCCGATTCAAGAACCACAATCTTATCCGCCTTACGGATTGTTTTCAATCGATGTGCGACAATAATTGTTGTCCTTCCTACTGAAGCCTGATCTAAAGCCTCCTGAACAACCCTTTCACATTCCGTATCTAACGCACTTGTTGCTTCATCTAACAGAAGAATTTTCGGTTCTTTCAACAATGCTCTTGCGATGGCGATTCTTTGCTTTTGCCCACCGGACAATTGGATCCCGAATTGTCCCACTTGTGTTTCATAACCATTGGTTAAGTTAACGATGAAATCATGTGCGTTTGCTGCTTTAGCTGCAAGCTCGACAAATTCTGTTGAAACCCCTTCCTTTCCAAAAAGCATGTTCTCTTTTATCGATGTTGCAAAGAGTACTGGTTCTTGATTTACTAACCCCATTTGGGATCTTAACCATTTAAGTTGAAGGCCCTTGATTCTGTGTCCATCAAGAAGGATGTCTCCTTTGATTGGGTCATAGAATCTTTCTAGCAAAGAGATGATTGTTGACTTTCCTGACCCACTGCCTCCTACGAGTCCTATTGTCTTCCCGGCTTTTATTTTTAGGTCGAGTCCTTGAAGGATTGGAGTGTCTGGTCTTGATGGGTATGAGAATTCGACATTCCTAAATTCAATGCGCCCCATTACAGATGGTATTGTTTTTCCTTTATGGTTTCTGGAATCTATGCGAGGAACTCGGGAAATCATCTCAAACATTTTTGTTGTAGCGGTTGTTGCATCTGATATGAATGGGACATTGGGTAATGCACTCATGGCTGACCTGAAATAGAAATATAAAATCGTTACTAGTGTCTTGGTGTTAAGTTGTATTCACCTAATGTTACAAAATAATATCTTTCCTTTATATATTTTCTTGTGTGAAAATTGTGGAAACAATGTATATAACAGATTTTATAGCAATTCGTAGATATTGTTATATACTTTTATATATATACTGTTTTAGTTGTGTTTTCACTAACTTTAATATCTTTAAAGATATGTTATTAAACCGTACTAGAGTTGAAGCTAAAAAAATGTTAAACATCCTAAGTAGACCGAGAAATAATGGTCACATGTAGTTGACAAGTGGTTCATGTTGTCGTATTGTATAACAGGTGGAAACGACAATAATACAAGAGGTAGCGCAATACTAACTTTAATGACTTTGAAATTATGTTAATTAGGTAAAATGGATCCAAAAATATTTGTTAAGACACCCAAGTAGACCAATAAAGGATGATCACCTGCCGTGGCCAATAATACGTTATTGAAATGTACATGATTAATTTAAGATTAAAAATATTAGTCATACGGACTAGACCAGAAAAAACAAAGATTTCAAATAATATCCTTAAAAACAAGTTATTGAAGTTTAATGTGAATTGAAGCTCAAAAACGAACCATTAAGTGGCCATTGTATGATTTACATATTTATGGTTGTGATAGTTTTTCGTTAGAGATACTTACAATCCTGCCATGATGACACAAATTGCTGAAATAAACACACGGCCACCACTTTCTCCTTTTTCAGTAACAAGATATGCACCAACCCAAGAAACAAAAGCCCAAGCCACAAACATCATACCCATACTCCCAATCATCAAACCCTTCGTTAACCCTTGTTTTATCCCTAATTCCATACTTGTTTGAAGTGCGTGGCTAAACTTATGAATCGTGTGTTGTTCCCCAACATAAGAATAAACAGTTCGGATGGATGAAATCGCCTGTTCCGCGACCCCACCGCCTGTATTATACGCACCCTGCATCTTCATCCCTAGTCCTTTTAGTAACACCCCGATGCCTAAAACGGGGACCAGAAACATCAATGCGAAAGGAAGAGAAGATACTGCTAGTCGCCATGAAAGTATGAAGGCTACTACGATAGTGAATACAAGTGCTGATAGGTGGACTAGAAAGTTTGGTATCTACATGACATATTTGGTTAATGATTAGTATTTGAATAAAGTAGGAAAATTCGAAATTGTATAACTAGGGTGGTCTTTGGTATGATGGAAGCAAAAGTAATTTTTTTTTTTTTACATTCAATCATGAAATGGAATGAAAATTGAACATAAACCATTTTATTTATGTGATTTTTGATGAAACAAATTTGATATATTGTATTTACATATAGTATGAAGTTTTCATATGAAAATTTATTCATTTAAGGACTAACCGACCATGATCATGAAATAATGATTCATTCAATTAACTTGCTTATTCTATAATTATTTTATTCCATCCAACCAAAATAACGATAAGGGTCTTTTTGTTTGGATTGGATGGAATGGACGGGGTAATGAATTGAATAACTAAATTAATGATCATGTTTAATTAGCTTGGAAAAATGAATTGAATCTTCATATGAAAATTTATATCATATTTAAATACTATATATAATTATAACTCTGTTTATAAACTACTATTATTGTAATTAATGAAATTTTCTATATGAAAGGAAAAAAGGTTAAAACGGAAATAAAATTCATTAACCCCAAATAAGTTATAATGAAAAAAAAAATATTTCTTGCTATTCTATAAAATAAAATCATCCTCAAAAATGTGTCATAATACAACTTCGATTCTATTCCATAATGGAATAAAAAAACACCACCCCTTTACCAAGGAATAAAGATTCATAAAATAAAAGGAACCATTTTGGAATAAATCATTTGATCATTTTATTTGATTCCATCATACCAAACATTAACGAAGAGAAAAAACATGAATGGAAAACCTTTTCAGCCATGACATCCTGAATCAATTGAGCATCACCAGAAATGGCAGTAATAACTTCAAAATTGGTGGAAGACCCTACTTGTGTGTCATAAAAACCAACTTCTTGCCTAAGTACAGATTTTAGGTATTCCATCCTTAATCGTGACGTTTGTCTTTCGGCAGTTCTTGTCCAACAAATTCCCTCTGCAAAATATATAATCTTGGATTACTAAATATTTACAGATAAGACAATAAAATCATAGCAAATTATCATCTAATCAACTTATATTTTTGATAAAGAATTCTGATTTTCTTTATTTAAATGAAAGCGCTCAATTATTTTTGCTGATTTCGAACCATGAGATACTATTTGGCAACTAAACTTACCAATGAAAGCTGACGTGGCAATACCAATTGCAAGGATGAGAAGCTGGAGCGCATACTGTAAATTATACAATGATAACACTAAGTAAACTTTGTGCATATGAAATAGACGATAACAAACTTCTTGTTAACGACTAAAAAAGTTTACTTGTATGACAAATTACAATCATTCTCACTAACAAAATTTCTTATTTCTCAGTATTCAAATGATTGGAAAAATTATTCATACCTTGTCCACGATATCATTAGAAATAGAAACACCACTGGTTCCATACTCATCAATCACTTTACTAAGGATCACCATCGTTAAAGGAGACGTCAACCCATCTCCAATTGAACCTAACGTCCCAAATAACAGAAGAAGCTTATCTATTCCATCTGCATAATAAAACATTCCTCCCTTTTTTGCCATTATAGTGGCTACAACACATACAACTCAACAAACACCTTTTGAGATTTTGTTATCTTAAGTTCTTGAAAAACGCCTATATATCAACGATTTTCTCTAAACCTTGCGAGCATAGTATCTGTCAGTTATTGCTGATGCCCTCTTTGGTGGACTATGTATGCGGCACTTGTTTGTCAGCATCCTTAGTTGATTGTGTGGTTCTTTTGTTGTTTAGTGAGTAGAATTTTGGTGTGATGTCATAAATCCGTCGAAAACTTGCGACGGAATATTCCGTCGAGTTTTCGACACTGTTTCGTCGGAATTCTATCGGATTAAGTTTTCTACGGCCTCTTTTCCGACAGAGCTAAGTTCGTCGTTTTTTTGTCGGAATAATGCGTTTTACGACGGAATTCCAACGGATTACCCGGTCGGATTTTACCCAATTTTCTAGTAGTGCTTACCCACAAGAGATATGATAGGTGGTTGGATTATTTTTTAATAAATTTATGATGATAATGGAAAAGTCACCTTATATAACTCATACAATTTGCAAAGTATTTGCAGTATTCGTTTATATAATTTTTGTGTCAAAATTTACATATAATTGGTTTCAGTTCAATGGTAAACGCATTCGTCTTTAAATTGACAGAACCTTCGATTCCCATGAGATGCTCTTTATTCATCATTTAGTTTGAAAGGTAAACTTTAGAGGAAGGCGGCAAGACTTACTGACGTAACACAAGTGTCATAGAATCGTGAATGGTAAAGTAGACTCGTTCAAGACATAGGTTAGTTAAAAAATATGCCGACGACCTCTTGGCCAAATGGTAAGGCGTCGCCCTCTAACCTTGAGGTTGAGGTTTCAATCCTCACTAGAGGGAATAGGTTTTCATTTAGTTTGAAAGGTAAACTTTAGAGGAAGGTGGCAAGACTTGCTGACGTAACACAAGTGTCATGGAATTGTGAATGGTAAAGTAGACTCGTTCAAGACATAGGTTAGTAAAAAAATATGGCAACAACCTCTTGGCCAAATGGTAAGGCGACAAAATTTAAACAGAAAAACGGACCGCTCAGCGGATTATGAAATAAGCTAAAATTAGAATATACAACTTTAGTATGAGTCGGCTCTTGTTTTAGGAAACTTTGATGCCTGTAATAATTTGATGCAATATGTCCACGAATACCATTAATTAACATGAATATTTAACGCAGAAAATATTTTTAAATTTGTATATTTGATTGGTGGAATTATATATGTCTGATGTGAAATGTTGTTTGACACATATTTTTTTTGGGATTTTGCACTGTTTCAAGTTATTTTGGGCATATGAATGTAAGATAATACAACTGCTTTTGTCTTGGCCGCCCAAGATATATATATGACAATTCTTACCCTGTACACTTACAGGAAACACATATGAAGGATTCTTGTATTAAATATATATGCCATTTGTCTAGTTTGTTTGTTCTTGATAGGGACTCCTTCGAAGTGTTTAAGAACCAAATGCTACTTGGAGAACGACTCTTTGACCAATAAAAAAGTGTGCTCAAAATAAAGAGGTGTTTGATAAATAAATTAGAATTATACTTAGGCTGCAGGGAGTGGTGGCCAATGGCCAAGGGATGGCCAAGGGGTTTTTGTGGGCCAGACTATGATTGGCAGGCGTTGGCCATTTTGTTGGGAGTAGTGGCCAATGGCCAAGGAACTGCCAACCAAAGAGAGATTCTTCAACAAATCGGCAGCTTCTGAAACTTTTTCCTGGCTTGGCATCTCGCCAAGCCCTTGGCGACTTCATGCTGGCGAGCCGCTGGCGACCTTCGATGGAGTGGAGATGGTGAGACGCCAAGGGGCTTGGCGACCCCCTTGGCCACCTTACTCCGTTTAGCCTTAGTGAGTGAAAATAACTATCAAAGCAACCATAGCTGCTGGATCGTTGGTACTTACTGACGCAACAATGACACGAAGAATAACACTATATTGTGACACTTTAACGACAACATAAAGACGTACAAAACGGTTGTCGACAATGTGTCAGTTATCACTGACGCTTTACCAACGCCTTTAGAATAATAATATTTATTATTTTTATAATAATAATAATAATAATAATAATAATAATAATAATTGTTATTATTATTATGCTTTTAGAATAATAATATTTTTTATTAATATTCTAATATTCATATTATTATTATTATTATTATTGTTATTATTATTATTATTATTATTATTATTATTATTGCTACTATCGTTAGTATTATTATTATTATTATTATTAGGTCTATGCTTACTATGTTGATTATTATTATTATTGTTATTATGTTTATTGCTATTATTATTATTATTATTATTATTATTCCCATATTCTAGGTATGTTTCAGCCTTCCTGCCTCCTGGAACTATGCATCTTTCGAGGTACACTAGCCCAGGGATTTTTTAAGATTTTCCCATCCTCATGCTTATCCATTCCTTCAAGCCTTTTATCAGTTTCAACTTTCATTTTGAGCAACTTCGCCACAACAATGTCGTAAGTAGCGAATTGTTTCATGTAAAATCCCAAAAATGTACCCATACGTATTTGACCAGAGTGAAGCTGATTTGCTTAGACATCAGTTTCTGGTTCATTTTAAACCATCTATCAACCAGCACCACAAAGTTATTTGAGTTCATCTAAGGGAAATCAACGAGAGAGAATATGGATAATTTGTTATCATCACCTCTTCGAAACGTGATAGGTATAATTTTGAAGGGTTGCTTCAAAGAGCTATACGTTTCCAATCATTTCCACCTTGGTAATCTTTCTTTAAAGAACATACCTCCGACTGGTCCTTCCCAACAACATGAAACTTGGCCTTCATTTATTGAAATTTTTCCTTTTCACTGACCTTGAACTCCAGGTTGAACTAATTGAAGGAGGAAGTCTTCGGATTGCAAGGTATGTCGAGTTAGCTATTATTCGTGTTTTCAACAAAGAATGATTTCATGTGAATTCAGTGATAAAGTTCACATTTCTGAAGGTAAGTGACATATTTGTTTCGTATGTCCAGATCTTTTTGTATAGGACCCAAATTATGTGTTGCCCCAATCCTTCCTTGGCCAATTAAGTCCAGCTGATAAAAAATTTTGAGCTTTTCATTCTCCATTATCTACTTATCTTCTTTCAATAGTTCTTGGTGAATACCCTTACCACTGTCAATAATTTCTCGAGTAGAAAGTGGTATAGAAGATGAAGTTACGATTGTGGAGGATTAGGGCCTTTTGTACAAATTGTTATTCCGGATGAAAAGCGTTTGATTGGATTCCTTGACACTTCTGAAGTCTTAACAGGCAATATAATCACTAGAATAATTGTTACCTTCGGAGGAGATGCAGATGATGTAATCATGGGTGGAGGCATCATGGTTTTTAGTGGTAGAAGAGTTCTTTATGTTGGTACAGTTGCTGTTAATGGTCGTCTGAAGGTCTGAGGGTAGAAGTAAAGTCAGATGTAAATGTTGATGATGTGGTTACCCTGGGACCGCTAATAGATCCTCCTGTTGGATTAGGTGTCTAAGCCATGACTAATAATTTGTATTTACATAATTAATAGAAGCAAAGTCCATTTGGGTTGCCCTCATAGCTGGAGGTTTGGTAGAAAGTTCGGTAGAGAGAAAGGTTGGTTTATTATGGGATTAATAAATCAATAGAAATAAAAGATATGGTTTGTTAATATATTAAAGTGATAATATATTAATTAGAAACTATATTGATTGATTAATAATTAATCTGGAATTAATTAGATTAATTTCTGTGGCATTAATTAGATTAATCAGGAAGTTAGGGATTAAAGTCGTACAAATTCAATAGTTGAATTGCGGCGCGCCAATGTATAGGCCGCGGCGCGTACGTATAATCCGGAAAATGGCTGACGGCTAGGGTTTCATGTTTCCCTATAAATAGGGACCCCTAGACCTCATTATCAGTTGCTCATTCTATTATTCTCTCTCTGGAATTTTCGTGATCTTCCTCTGGCTCCCTGGGTGTGATCTCATTTGAGGCAGGACACTTGTGCTGCTTAGCTTCAAGATTAAAACTAAAGGTTAGTTTTTCTGATTTATTCTTTTAGTTAATTTTTGTTTGGCCTTTAGGAATTAGTTACATGTTCAAAGTAAGAAAACATAGATCTTTTCTAGGTTGCATGTGAACTTAGGTTATTTAGTTCATGGTTGCGGAAAACCTTTCAGTGGTATCAGAGCATTTGGTTGTTTTCTTATTGAATGGCTGTAATAGTTTTCCTAATTAGGGTTTATTGTTTATAAATCTTTTGGGTCTGATTTCGATTTTGGGGTTTAGGGTTTTTGAAACCCTAGCCCCTCCCCCCTTCTTTTTCGATTTTCCTGGTTAGGGTTTTAGGAGGTTTTCTATTTTTGGTAACTTTAATTGGTTAATTAAATGGATAACCTTAAACCCAGTTTGTTTGAATTCGATAATTAGGGGTTTAAGATAGGTTTAAATTGATTTGATTAATTTGGAAAAACCTATCTACATTTGAATTAATTTAATTAATTGTTTAATTAAAAGATAATTCAAGGGATTTAATTTAATTTTGATTTAATGGTTAAATTTCGAAAATTAAAGGATAAATCCTAAAATATTTTAAATGGTTTAAAATATCTAGATTTAATTAATTTAATTAATAGTTTAATTAAAAGATAAATTAAATCAAATTAAAGGTTTAATTTAATTTGAAATTTAATAGTTAAATTTCAGGAAATTAAAAGATAAACCAGGAATATTCTAAAAGATTTAAAATACATCTTATATATATTATTAAAGGTTAATACTATATGTATAAGATAAATTGGTTAGTCAAATCATTAGTAGGCCTCATTCACGAAGCTGGTCTATAAAGTGGGTATAAGGAGACTGCCTATAAAATGGCGGTCTAATGGGTGTTCACTTTCACCCACCGCTCGCCTGATCAGTGGAGGGTCGTTAGCCGAACAGTTTTGATAGGACCGCTTAATCATTAAAAGTAGATCAAAGTACTAGAACCCGTACAAGAATTCCCAATCTAGTTACTTTAGAAAAAATGTGAATTTGATGCTAACCCATGAAATTGCACATTGCACTTTATGAAACGTTGGTGGAGCGTGTGTGGGTTACCGGCACACCAATGGGGGTTCATAAAGAGTGGCAATGGGTTTCTCGGGTGTTATCATTGTTGATGGAGCGTGTGTGGTTAACCGGCACATCAATTTGAGATGATAATGGACCCCGAGAGTACCAAGCTAATTTGCATGGTTATTCACACACGGTTTGTGATCCTCGGCATCCCAGTCACAAACGGTGGGGCATATCCGAGATTAAACATGCCATTGAACAGTTCAATGAATCTCACAAATCTAGGAATTTCATAAGACTGAAATTGATAAAAGTTATCTACCTTAATGACCACTGTGTTGTGACTACGGCATCCCTCTTCAAAGCATAGTTGGGGTATTTTGGATCCTAGTCTTGTTAAATAATGTATATTGGGTAATTATTTAAAAGGATGAATTAAACGAATAAATTCAAATTTTATATATGTCTGAAGAAAGTGTCATTCTCCTCCTTCCCCTCATTCGCCCATTTCTGAGAGCTTCAGAAAGCACCTGTTAAATATGGTAAGGCTGACTGGCCTTGACTATATGATATGGTTTTGCAATTAGAGAATAGTTCTTAGTTTTGCGGGCGAACCATATCAAACTAAGTGTCCGGTCCCAAACATGGCATCACACAACAGCTTGTGATGAGCATGACTCCTTGACTATTGAGTCCAAGGATGTTCGTTGCCTTATGCTATTGATCATTAACCCTGAGTTCCGCAGGGATTTAGAATTCCTGGGGTCAGATAAGTTAGCGCAGCTGGTTGAGGAAAGGTTCCGAGAGCTGGTTGAATAAAGGGAACGAACTAGGATCTTCAAAGAGCTTGAAGTTGCAAGCTAGAAGGAAGTAGCACCAATTTGCGTGTTCCCGAGATTGAGGGATACATAGGCAAACAGTATAAAACTGGTTTCCCTTTGTGATCGGGAGTTAAGCATTAGCTCAACTCGCTGATCTGTTCATCCAGATGAACAGAAAGGGTAACCGGATAAGACAATCGTGGAAGTGCATTCAATGTCGACTCTGTATGAATCGATCATGGAGAAGCATAGTTCCATTAATTCAGCTGCTTCAGGATTGAGTCCAGTATTAAGGTGCATCAAGAAATTATCCAGATCGTCTGGACCGATTGTTCGATGTTTCAAACTAGGCATCCACAAGGTGGGACACAGTCACGGAAAGATTGGAAAAATGCTCCAAAGCCAAACCGTTTGGTAAACTCATAAATATCTTAGGATTCAGAATACCTGATCCTCATTTCCTTGATACAGGATGTGTTTCACACATTTGCTCTGTATGCACGAACTCTGGAGGATGCGGGATGGTGTCGCACAGGAGCATATTCGGATTGGATCTGGAGCTCGTGCGGTTTTTGAGTTAAGCTAGATATTTGTTCTTGTTATTAGTTTATAGATACATACGACATCGATTCGCATAGTACATTGTTCTGAGGATAATTCTGGTTTAATGAAATATTTTTTTTTGAAACATGATTGTTTTAATTGTCCTCGAAATGTTGTGTGAATGTGTTGATGACGTAAATGGTAATAACTTGAATGTTGATACATCCAATGGGATTGGATTTGTAAATTGTGTTCTTTATGATTGTTAAAGTGAATTTTATGAGAATCACTTCAACCAAAGGTCCAGTTGGACAGGACTTTGGAATCATTTGACTTAGAGTCACATGATGAATTGAGTGCTTAATAAAATTAATTGTGGCAAGAAAGGAATCGCCCAAAGATCCAATGGATAGGATTTTGGAATCAGTTGACTTGGAGTCAGGTGATGATTGCATGTCTTGAACAATATTAACAAAGTCATAAATTTACATGGAACTGTAAAGGTATTAAGATTTTGAGCAACAGACACATAAGTTACTGTGTATTGCTCGAATCTTCGAACAGAACACGATTAGTTATGCTTCATGATATTTGCCAAATGGTTTGACAAATACGGCTTTGTTTATCGGAATAAGCAATTGATTGGAACCTTGAAGTGTTCAAGGATTTCAAAGGAAGTATAAGATCAACAGAACCTGAGTAACAACATAGACTGAGAAAATGTATCACAGTTTATCCTTTTCCAAGAACACTAATGGTTATAATGTGTCTTAGGGAAGATGATGGAGCATTGATCGAAATAGTTTTGATCCTCGGTGTATAAGATACACTGGATACATTTCCGACTAATATTTCAATGAATTGAATATTCAACCAGTCAGACCGCAAAAGCCATATTCCGACCACATCTTAGACTAAGTAGGTTATGTTGACACTGTCTGAAATGTAAAGCTGGGATCGTCCCACTAGTACATAGAAAGTCCAGGGTCATGTAGCATTTGTCTGAATCTCATGATAAGCCTGAAACTGATCAGCAATGTCGTTTCATTGGCCACTCCGGTTATCTTTTGAAAGAATAGTACTTTTAAAAAGAACTCAAGTTCTAAGGAAACAGTGGGAGTAAGAATAATTCTGAATGAGTTCAGGGATTAGCCAAGTGAAAGAACCTTTAGTCACCACTGGGACTTGACCAGGAATTAGATTCCTGTTAAACCTGACATACCCTCTCTTCGCTTGACCAGTAGTTATCGTCACTGTCATAAGGAGTTATGATTTGGGTGATATACCGGGTAGTGGTAAAACACTAAAGATGGTACGGATAAGTAATCCGACTACTGGAAGCATTGGTGAGCCCCGTTGCTGCCAAATAAGAGAACCTCACCGCGAGACACAGTCTATGTGATAGTTTGTTTGATTTTTTACAACTGGTCAAGGAACCAGTGGGAGTAATTGAATCATCAAAAGAAGGGAACATAGAAATGTACTTACAGAACATCTGGTTGAATGAGTCATCACTTGGAGTCAAGCAACTGATTTTGAGAGAAGCACTCTCAATAGAAGATGTAATCCGAGAGGATTCTGCGTGGCATAGTGTGAGTCGTTAGTGGAGCGTGTGTGGTTTACCGGCACACTAATAGGGACTCACATAGAGCATGCCATTACAAAAGGTACATGGCCCCGGGATTCGTCCCATGGGCATCTCACAAGAAAGGATATTCGGATTCTCAAAATAGGCCAAAAGGTTTGGATTTTGTGAATAGCCTGAAAGATTTCCTTTAATATGTCGGAAAGGTTTGGATTTCGGTTTCGCAAAATGTGCCATAAGTTCTGGATTTTGTGAATAGTCCGAAAGAGTCATATAACGGTGTCAAAGCCAGTGGGAGTATCGTTGTTATCTGCTATCATTGTATGTGGGTTACATACTGGTTCTAGGAAACGTCTCTTATCATTACAAAGTGTAATGACTTGGTGTTAAGAAACGGTTCGCTATGAAAGACTTTAAGAGATACAACATACTCAGGTGGTTGTGAACATCTATTAGATAGATCAGAATTCTGCCAATATGATCTTGATGAGATTCAAGATGCATAACCCCAGGAATGGAGTTTCCTGTCATTGCAAAGTGTAATGAATTGGCATGAAAGAAACAAAGAAGGTGCAGCATGCTCACGTAGTTCATAGACATCTATCAGATAGATGAGACGGATAGTATTGACTTAGCCGTTGAGAATATGATCTTGATGGGATTCAAGATGCATAAGAAAGAGTCCCTAAAAGGAAATGGTTTCCGGAAATCATGACACAAGGATTATTGGTAATCTTAGGATTCCGAAAGGGTTTGGAATGAGATTACATCAGGTTCCACGAGCCTCTTGGACCAATCAGAAGTGTTATGAACATACCCTGATGACTTGATGCTTAGAGCATGGTAAGTTAGTTTCAGGATATGACCTGGCTGAGAGTACTGTTTGGATTTTGAACACACGTGAGAAATCATTGGGAAATGATTACGGTGAACGATTTGAAAGGAGTTTCAAATCGGTAATTGTTTACACCAGAACGTGGTGCTGTAGGACTTCATGGTTAAAGAATTTCGTTGGTTTCTGATGGAGCGCGTGTGGGTTACCGGCACATCATGACACCTCGAAATTGTCTTAGGGTATAGTCGTGTAGACTAAAGACCCGAGAACCATGGGCAGTCACGGTACACATCACCAGAATGGAGTTGTGAGAGAGAATGACAAAATGACAAATTGAGATATCATCGGAAGAGTATCCGATAGGATTATCTGCAATAAAGTGTATAAGTGTTAGACATTTGGATACATAGAAAGAGTGAAAAGGTCATAGAGATAGATATAAAAGGCTTGAATTGAAAGTTTAAAAGAGAATAAGAAACCGATAATAGTTATGATAAATCCGACTTGGTGATTACCTCGTGGAGACTTGGTAATTAGCAGGAGTAGCTGCCAGTCAGATTTTATGTTTCACTTTTGCATGTTTACTTCCTGAATAATTGGATTATTCAAATATCCACAGTCACTCATACTTTTAGGGAGTAAGTATGAAGGAAGACTGTCATGAATTGGTTTCTAGATTGTATAAGGAGTTAGACATAGCAATAAGATTGCTGCAACGTTCATGAGTACTTGGAAATGGAGATTTGAGTATTGGATAAACCCGCGCTCAATGGATTGCTTCATGGATTATATCACGAGCAATGTTGAGACGATAATATCTTATGGTCTTAAAGTTGAGAGATATGAGTTATAATTTGCAAGGCGGTTGTTCATTGATAGTACGAAAACGCATCGGTAACTCGGTGTTATAAAACGTGCTGTTGTGAGTGATTTGTCGGGTAAAAGATATAACATATTAGTCGAAGCTTATTCATCCCTTGACCCAGACGGGAAACAGATATCTGTTGGCCACTCGATGATTTTGAAGTTGACTGAAGCGCTGGCCAGCCAGGACTGAATTGATTTGTTCAATTAGAAGTCTAAAAGTCATAAGCAAAATCGGAAATCGGGAAACAGTGTGTCAGACAGAGATTGATCTCAATCCATGTCTCATGTCTGAAAATATCTTGTTGGACGGAGGTGAAGGGTTTCTATGCAATCAATGAACACAAAAATTACCTAAGGTTCACATGCAACCTTAATGTTGATCTATGTTTTCTTCTATGAAGATTAGAACTAAGAACCTAAAGGATACAATTCAATTCTAAAGGAGAATTAAGAAAAACCAACCTTTGATCTTATGATCCTTTTAAGCAGCAGCAAAAGTATCCTGCCTCAGATGAAAGTCACACCCAAGGGATGGAAGAATCAGTCCAGCAGAGTAAATCCAGAGAGAGGAGATGGCCTGAATATGAGGTACCAGGGGGTTCCTTTTATAGCCTCCAAGGGTTACACCTGAAACCCTAAGGAGCCTCCAATTGGACAAGGCTTTTGACCACTTGGACCAGACTTACCAAAACCCTAATTAGGGTTTCGCCAACCCCTTGGAGAAGCCTCCAAGGTGGCGCCACTTTTGGTCCCTGGTTTTCCTGGCCAGTTATTCAACTATTGAATAAATACCAAACCAGTCCCTGCACCTTTTAATTAATTAATTTAATCTTCAAATTAAATCCAATTAATTCTAGATTAAATCTCAATTAATTAATATAGTTTCTAATTAATATATTAGTACTTAAATATATTAATAAACCATATATATATATTCTATTGATTTATTATACAATTAATAAATCAATTATTCTCTCTACTGAACTATCTTTCCTCCACCCATGAGGGCAACCCAAATGGACTTTGCTTTTAATCACAAGATAAAAGGTCAATTACAATTCATGGCTTAGACACCTAATCCAACAGTCTCCCACTTGGATAAGTCTATGACTTTAATTGTCTGAACTCTGACCCAGTCAGTTCTGTCCAAAGATAAGTGATCTGATGATCCTCCGTCCAACAAGATATTTTCAGACTCAAGACATGGACTAACATCAATCTTGGTCTGACACTCTGTTCCTCGATTTCTGATTTGCATATGACTTTAGAGACTACTAATTGAACACATCAATCAAGTCCCGGTTGGCCAACACTTTCAGTCAACTTCTAAATCATCGAGAGGCCTACAGATATTTGTTTCCCATCGGGTCATGGGACGGATAAGTTTCGACTCATATGTCCATAACTTTTGCGGGTCCAAATACATACAACAATGCGTTTTATAGCACCGAGTTACTGGCGCGGTTTCGCATTGTCAATAAGTACTTGTATCACAAATAACAGATCATATCTCTCCACTTAAAGATCACCGGATATTATCGTCTTAACATTGCTCGTGATGTAATCCATGAAGCAATCTGTTAAGCGCATGTTTATCCAATACTCAAATCTCTATTTCTAAGTACTCATGAACGTTGCAGCAGTCTTACTGCAATGTCTAACTCTTTAGACAGTCTGCAACCAATTCATGACAGTCTTAATTCATACTTACTTCCTAACAGTATGATCGACTGTGGAGTTTTAAATAATCCAATTATTAAGGAAGTTAAACATGCAAATATAGAAACACAGAAATAAACAATTGACAAAGGCAGTAACAATACTCATTTATAAATCTCTATTATAAAATCACCGAGTCAATTACATTTATACTGTTACAAGTTTCTAATCTATCTAATTACTAAAACTAACATCATCCTTCAATCCAATGCTCCGAGCATGCTGATTGTGCTTGATCCTATTCAGAGCCTTAGTCAAAGGATCTGCAGGATTGTCCTCGGATGATACTCGCTTAACCAGTAAGTTCCCTTCTTCTATCTGATGTCGAATGTAGTGGTACTTTCTTTCGATATGCCTGGACTTTCCATGGTCTCGCGGTTCCTTTGCCAAGGCGACCGCTCCTTCATTATCGCAGAAAAGTTCCACCGGCTCCTGAATGCTCGGGACAACTCCAAGATCCCCGATGAAATTCTTTAGCCAAACCGCCTCCTTAGACGCTTCACTCGCTGCGATGTACTCTGATTCGCATGTTGAATCAGCCACCGTTTCCTTCTTGGAACTTTTCCAAGTGACCGCTCCACCGTTCAAAAGAAATACCCAGCCCGACTGGGACCGTCCACTGTCCTTATCTGTCTGGAAACTGGCATCTGTAAATCCACTCACTCTTAACTCATCACTGCCACCAAGGACTAATACCATATTCTTTGTCCTTCGCAGATATTTGAGTATATTCTTTACTGCAATCCAATGTGCTTTTCCAGGATTACCCTGGTACCGACTAACCATGCTTAGTGCATAGGATACGTCGGGACGAGTACATGTCATAGCATACATGATCGACCCTACTGCCGAAGCATAAGGTACCTGACTCATTTCAGCTATTTCCTTATCGGTACTCGGACTTTGAGTCTTACTCAATTTAACACCACTTCGGATTGGTAACTCTCCCTTTTTGGAATTTTCCATGTTAAACCTCTTTAACACTTTTTCCAAATATGTACACTGGCTTAGGCCTATCAATTTTCTCTTTCTATCTCTAAGTATTCTTATCCCGAGAATATAAGCAGCTTCCCCTAGGTCTTTCATGGCGAAACACTTCCCGAGCCAAGCCTTAACATTCTGCAAGGTCGGAATGTCGTTTCCCATGAGCAGTATGTCATCAACATACAGCACCAGGAAAGTGACTATACTCCCACTAGCCTTGACATATACACAGGACTCATCTTCACTCCTAGAGAAGCCAAACTCTTTGACTTTCTCATGGAAGCAAAGATTCCAACTGCGAGATGCTTGTTTCAACCCGTAGATTGATCTTTCAAGCTTACATACTTTATCAGGGTGCTTAGTGTCTACAAAACCTTCTGGCTGACTCATGTAAACATCTTCAGTCAGTTTCCCGTTAAGGAAAGCGGTTTTGACATCCATCTGCCAGATTTCATAATCATGAAACGCAGCTATAGCAAGCATTATCATGATCGACTTAATCTTGGCTACTGGTGAGAAGGTTTCATCATAGTCAACCCCCGGGGTTTGAGTGAATCCCTTCGCAACCAGCCGAGCTTTATAAGTATGCACTTTTCCGTCCATGTCGGTCTTCTTTTTGAAGATCCACTTGCATCCGACTGTCTTTCGACCCGGTACATTGTCAACCAAGTTCCAAACTTGATTGTCGTACATGGACTTTATCTCGCTGTCCATTGCCTCTTTCCATTTTGCAGACTCGGGGCCTGCCACTGCTTCACGGTAGCTAGCTGGCTCATCCAAATTAGTCAATGTACGATCACTGACTAACGTGTCTCCGTCCGAGGTAATATGGAAACCATAGAACTCGGGTGGCATGCTAACTCTACCTGAACGCCTAAGGGGCAACGAAATGTCGGTAGGTCCAACAGGAACTTCTTCCTCATGTTGGTTACTAGTTTCTTCTAAGGTTGTTTCATCGGGCGTCTCCTAAATTTCTTCGAGATCGATCGTACTCCCACTGTCCTCTTTGGATATGAGTTCTCTCTCTCGAAAGAACCCCCATCTTGCTACAAAGACCACGTCCTCGCTCGGTCTGTAGAACAAGTATCCAAAAAACTGTTTCGGGTATCCGATGAAGTAACACCTCTCACTTCTTTCTGCGAGCTTATCTGAAGTATCTCGTCTCACGAATGCTTCACAGCCCCAGACTTTGATGTGTGCCAATGAGGGAACTTTCCCCGTCCACATCTCGTGCGGTGTTTTCGCAACCTTCTTGGTTGGGACTAGATTTAGGATATGGGCGGCAGTCTCTAAGGCATACCCCCAGAAATGGATTGGAAGTGAGGCTCAACTCATCATGGAACGAACCATGTCCAACAAGGTTCAGTTGCGTCTCTCTGCAACACCATTCAGCTGAGGTGTTCTTGGAGGCGACAACTGTGAAACAATTCCACATTCCTTGAGGTAATCGAGAAACTCGATACTAAGATACTCACCGCCTCTGTCGGATCTAAGCATCTTTATCTTTCTGCCCAATTGATTTTCCGCTTCATTCTTAAACTCTTTGAACTTTTCAAAAGTATCCGACTTGTTCTTGATTAAGTAGACATATCCATATCTACTAAAATCGTCGGTAAAGGTCACATAGAACCGCGTGCCATCTCTAGTGGTTGTTCTGAAGGGACCACACACATCAGTGTGTATGATATCCAACAGACCTTCACCTCTTTCAAAGGAACCTTTGAATGGTGATTTTGTCATGTTGCCAAGTAAGCAAGATTCACATACATCATCTGACCCGAGGTCGAATGATTCCAACACTCCATCCTTTTGGAGTTGGGCGATGCGTTTCTTGTTTATATGGCCAAGGCGACAATGCCACAGACATGCCGTTTCTACACCGCTTGAAGCATCAATAGTCAACACATTTTTACCATAATTATCAACACACATAATAGATTCATAAACACCATCACAAGGCATAGCATTAAATATAAAAACATCATTTTTGAAATCCGAAATTGAACCATTCAATTTATTAAACTCATAATAAAAGCCTTGTCTAAATAGTGCATGAAAAGAGATTATGTTCTTTGCCATATCTGGCGCATAGCAACAATTATGTAAATCTAATCTAACTCCACTGCTCAACATCAGTCCATAAACACCAATCTTGGTAACAGGTGACGTTCGCCTATTGCCCATGACCAGGTTCAGTCTGCCATGCTCCAGTTCCCTACTTTCCTCTAGGCCCTGCAAATCAGAACAGATGTGAAAACCACATCCTGTATCAAGGACCCATGAACGGGAAAAGGTTGAGTTATTAGATATAGAATATGTACCTGCCTGTGACGGTTTCACTTTACCGTCCTTGACATCCTGCAGATACGTTGGGCAGCTCCTCTTCCAATGACCCTTTTGCTTGCAGTAAAAGCAGTCGGCCTCTTTGGGGTTCCGAACATGTGGAATTCCGGAAGACTTACCTTTCGGGGCACCGCTAGATGACCCGGCGTGAGTATTTTCCCTCCAGTTCTGCTTAGGAGGGCCTTTCTGTTTCTTTCCCTTTCCGGAGCCAATAGCCAGGACAGGCGGGTTGACAGGGAGTACTGCTTTTCCCTTCATCCCGTCCTCAGCCGTCCGCAGCATGCGGTGTAACTCAGCTAGGTTTGCCTGGTTGTTGTTCAAATGATACGCCAGTGTGAACTGGTCATAAGAACTGGGTAAGGAGTTCAGCACTATGTCAACTGCTAAATCCTCATGAACCGACATTTCCAGCTTTCTAAGCCTTTCCACGTAACCATGCATCCTCTGCACATGTGCACAGATGGACTCGCCCTCTTTGGGCTTTCTGTTAGTGAAAGCTTTTACAACCTCACGCCTCTCGATGCACTCTTGCTTGCGGAACCTTTCCGCGAGCTCTTTGTGCATCTCGTAAGGCCAATAGTCCTCATAGATACGCTGCAGTTCAGGGTTCATAGTAGCGATCATGATGCAGGCCACTTTGGTCGCATCATCAGAGTGTTTAGTGTACGCAGCGATTTCCTCGGGAGTAGCGGTTTCAGTGTCCACATCAACAAGCTCGGTTTCTAAAACATACTCTTTATGTTCAAACCTTAGAGCCATTTTGATGTTGCGGATCCAGTCATTGTAGTTGGTGCCGTCTAACGTCACCTTTGAGCATAATGACAGAATCGAGGTGACATTACCGGGATTTGAGTGGGGAATGGATTGGTCTGAAGACATCTGAACAAGAAGAAGGTAGTTTTAATTAGATAGAGTAATAATAATAATCCTCATATTCACCCAAGAATAAATACGAGGCTAGGATCCTACAATAACAATCTACAATACCGAAAAGGGATGCCGTAATCAGTATTGCAAATTTTACAAGGTAGGCGAATGACGATTCAGCCAATTCCACCGTGGAAACATAATCATATTATAATGGAATTCCTAGTTGCTTTGAGATTTACCGAACTGTTCGATAGCATGTTTTAATCTCGGGAATGCCCCACCGTTTGTGACTGGGATACCGAGGATCACAAACCGGGTGTGAATAACCATGCAAATTGCTTGGTACTCTTGAAGTCAATTGTCATCTCTAATTAACGTGCCGGTAAACCACACACGCTCCGTTAATAATGACAAAATCAAGAAACCCATTGCGACCTTTTGTGGACCCCAGTTGGCGTGCCGGTAAACCACACACGCTCCACCAACGTTCCACAAAGTGCAATGTGCAATTTCATGGATTAGCACCAATTCACATTTTTTTGACCTAAAGTAACTAGATTGGGATTTGTTTAGGGTTCTAGTACTTTCAATTATAGCATTATACTTTTAAGAGGCTTAGCGGTTCTATCATACCCATTCAGCTAACGATACTCGATTGACCAGGAGAGCGGTGGGTAAGAGTAGATACCCATTAGACCAACATTTTATAGTCAGTCGCCTTATACCCTCTTTATAGGACAGTTTTGTGAATGAGGCTTACTAGCGGTAGACTAACCAATTTTCTTATATTTTAATCTCATTAAAATATTTTTAGAATTAATTAAATTCTAATTTTCGCAAATTATACTAATTTTATGAAAATTATACATATAAGATATATTTTAATCTCATTAAAATATTTTTAGAATTAATTAAATTCTAATTTTCGCAAATTATACTAATTTTATGAAAATTTTAATTAATTCTTTAATCCGATTTAATTGGTCTTTTAATTAATCAATTAATTAAACTAATTAAATCTAGGTTATAGATTACCAAATTAATCAAATTAATTTATCTGTGTAACCCCTATGAATCTCGAAAATTACAAGCCAAGCAATTAGGGTTCAAGTTATTTTAGTTGATTTAGTTACCAAAAATAACAACACACAATTAAGGCAAGCAAATCAAGCAATCTAGGGGACCATTTAGGGCATGGTGGCTAGGGTTAGGAAACCCTAGCCAAGCCGTCGACTTCAAGGCCTCCCAAGGGTGGATTTTCGGAAAAAACACCAAGGCCAAGATCATTGCAAGCAGTTCATAATCAAATCACAAGAAAACAAGCTAGCTCTGATACCACTGAAGGGTTTCTATGCAATCAATGAACACAAAAATTACCTAAGGTTCACATGCAACCCTAATGTTGATCTATGTTTTCTTCTATGAAGATTAGAACTAAGAACCTAAAGGATACAATTCAATTCTAAAGGAGAATTAAGAAAAACCAACCTTTGATCTTATGATCCTTTTAAGCAGCAGCAAAAGTATCCTGCCTCAGATGAAAGTCACACCCAAGGGATGGAAGAATCAGTCCAGCAGAGTAAATCCAGAGAGAGGAGATGGCCTGAATATGAGGTACCAGGGGGTTCCTTTTATAGCCTCCAAGGGTTACACCTGAAACCCTAAGGAGCCTCCAATTGGACAAGGCTTTTGACCACATGGACCAGACTTACCAAAACCCTAATTAGGGTTTCGCCAACCCCTTGGAGAAGCCTCCAAGGTGGCGCCACTTTTGGTCCCTGGTTTTCCTGGCCAGTTATTCAACTATTGAATAAATACCAAACCAGTCCCTGCACCTTTTAATTAATTAATTTAATCTTCAAATTAAATCCAATTAATTCTAGATTAAATCTCAATTAATTAATATAGTTTCTAATTAATATATTAGTACTTAAATATATTAATAAACCATATATATATTTTCTATTGATTTATTATACAATTAATAAATCAATTATTCTCTCTACTGAACTATCTTTCCTCCACCTATGAGGGCAACCCAAATGGACTTTGCTTTTAATCACAAGATAAAAGGTCAATTACAAGTCATGGCTTAGACACCTAATCCAACAGGAGGATCATCTGATCACTTATCTATGGACAGAACTGACTAGGTCAGAGTTCGGCAGCAGTTTCTAGGAAGCTACAGTTTGCTGATTAATTAGAGGTTAAATTGGTAATTATAGTCATAGACTTATCCAAGTGGGAGACTGTTGGATTAGGTGTCTAAGCCATGACTAATAATTTGTATTTACATAATTAATAGAAGCAAAGTCCATTTGGGTTGCCCTCATAGCTGGAGGTTTGGTAGAAAGTTCGGTAGAGAGAAAGGTTGGTTTATTATGGGATTAATAAATCAATAGAAATAAAAGATATGGTTTGTTAATATATTAAAGTGATAATATATTAATTAGAAACTATATTGATTGATTAATAATTAATCTGGAATTAATTAGATTAATTTCTGTGGCATTAATTAGATTAATCAGGAAGTCAGGGATTAAAGTCGTACAAATTCAATAGTTGAATTGCGGCGCGCCAATGTATAGGCCGCGACGCGCGTACGTATAATCCGGAAAATGGCTGACGGCTAGGGTTTCTTGTTTCCCTATAAATAGGGACCCCTAGACCTCATTATCAGTTGCTCATTCTATTATTCTCTCTCTGGAATTTTCGTGATCTTCCTCTGGCTCCCTGGGTGTGATCTCATTTGAGGCAGGACACTTGTGCTGCTTAGCTTCAAGATTAAAACTGAAGGTTAGTTTTTCTGATTTATTCTTTTAGTTAATTTTTGTTTGGCCTTTAGGAATTAGTTACATGTTCAAAGTAAGAAAACATAGATCTTTTCTAGGTTGCATGTGAACTTAGGTTATTTAGTTCATGGTTGCGGAAAACCTTTCACCTCCTCCTTGTGACAAAGACATGGAAGACTTTGGAGAACCGGGTAGACGGCTCACCATGGTTAAGAGATGATGAATCTCTAAACATCTATTAACAATTGTTTTGGCAGCCAGCTGCTCTGTTTGAGTCTTCATTGTAGTTTGGGCCATCTGTTGAATGTCATGAGCCTGAGCCTTTAGTTCTAACTCCTTGATCTTTTCCTTGGCATCATTGAGCTGTTTCTGGAGTTTAGACACGCGTGAGGAAAGGGATCTGAAAATTTTTATATAATTCATTGACGGATGTTGTAAGTTCCAATAGCTGAGCACAGACTTCGGAATGGGCAGTATTGAATGTAGTTCAACATCATCAATTTTAGCATCAACATGGTTGCTTTTCTCCTTAATATTTTCATCAAATGATTTTTCCAATCCTTTGCATTTCAACTCTACTTTCTCCAAAACATTTCTAACAACCAATTTTATATTGTCCTGAACCAAATTTTCCATCAAACCCATATGACACTCAACATGTTGAGTAATCTTCATTTCCATGTTTTTGCCTAATCAGTGAATTCTTGAGTGGACATTTCCTTTGCCTTATTGGATGGTTGATACACATATTGGTATTTTAATACCATATTTAACTTTCTTTTCATAGCCTTGCATTGCTTCATAGAGATTAAAGTGTTTTCATCGATGGAGTCATCTTCTTCATCATCAAACGCTATGGGAACAATATCGAAATAATCATCCGCTACATGGTCTTGAGCAGTTGTTTCATGAACATCATAATCAAAAGAGTAAATGTCGTAATCTTCAATTATTAGGGTGTTTATAGGATGGGAGAATTTGGGTGAAGATATTTTTGGTGAAGATTGAGGTGGAGACATGTGTAGAGGTGTAGATGGCAAGTGAGTATCAAGATCGGTATCCATGGAATGTGTGACTCGTGTCTCCACATCAGATGTATGCACAAAGGAGTCATTATGAGTAAAAGATTTGTCAACAGAGGTCACATGTGATGACACCACAAGAGTATCCAAAATTATAGAAGTAGGAGCATTCGAAGTTGGTAGTGAATAAACTGGTACCTCAGATGTAAGCGGTGTAGAAGTGATTGGAGCTTTGAAGGTGGGAGTTGATGAAACTAGAAATTGTTTGGTAGATTCTAAAGAAGTGATAGTAGGGTCGAGGTCAACCGTCCTTCTGGTATGTAACTGTTGGACATCTTCATCTATCTCTATAACAAAGTCTTCAGTAGTTATATCAAGATTTACCATTGTTGACTTTTTCCTCTTACCCTGGTTGGACGACCCATCATTTTAATATTCTTTTCCAGTGAAGAGACATAAGGAGGGGTTGTCTTTTGCTTTCCTTTCCTTTTTGGGCCTTCACATTCGATTGCCAACTCAAAGGGTCGCTTTGGATAAGGGATAGTCACTATGGAACAATACTGAGTGAGCACCACATTGTCTTCAAAAAGTTTTCATAGCATTGCCTCTGGTATCTACGCACAAAACTCGAAATATGTTGGGTTCGCAATGGAGGGAATTTGGATTGTGCTAAATTCATGCGTAGGTATATTTTTTGGAACCGAAACCTTCTCATACGCATAAGCTGCTTGGACAATGAGTGCCCAAAAACGAGCTGAGGCAATTTCATAAGCCCTTTTGGAGTGGTTGATGTATGGTAAAATATCAGCCCAAAGACTTGTCAAGGAAAAAAGATGGAAGTTGGAGTTTTTATTGACTATAACACTCTCAACAAAGGTAAAATAGATCACAAATTCCCTATCCCTATTATTGATGAATTATTAGACGGTTTACATGGTGCATCATACTTTTCAAAACTCTATTTAAAAGTGGGATACCACCAAATATGCTTGAGAGGAAGATGTACATAAGACCGCCTTTAGAACTCACGAAGGAGATTACGGATTTTTGGTAATGTTATTCGTTCTCAAATGCCCCTACCACTTTTCAATCATTGATGAACGACAATTTTAAACCTTTCTAAGGAAGTTTATCCTAGTGCTTTTTGATGATATTTTTATTTATAGCAAAAATCAAGAGGATCATGTTGAACACATGAAGCTAGTATTACAAGTGCTCAAGCGTCAATAACTTTATGCTAATAAAAAAGTGAATTTTCTAAGCAAAAGGATCCGGTATTTGGGGCATGTAATTTCTAGAGACCAGGTAGAAATTGACCCGAAAAAAGTCCATTCAATGATTTGTTTTCCTAAACCAAAGACTATTACACACTTAAGTGGTTTTCTTGCTTTATCTGGTTATTATCTGAGGGGTATAGAAAATTGGCAAAACCATTGACCGATCTGCTCAAAAAAGAATAATTTTGGGTGGAACGACAAAGCATAATTATCGTTTGAAATATTAAAAAGTACATTGATATTAACATAATTTTTGGAACTATCATATTTTTCTAAGCCTTTTGTCACAAAAATAGATGCATCGGGAGGAGGTCTTTGAGCTGTTCTTGTGCAAAATGAGAGACGAATTTCTTTTTATAGCCATGTTTTGGGAGTTCGAGCACGTCAAAGAGGAGATTTTTAAAAACAACTGATAGCAATTGTTTTTGCTATTTCGAAGCATAGACCTTATTTATTGGGTCGAAAGTTTGTGGTTCAATCTGATCAACAAAGTTTGAAGTAGCTTTTAGACCAAAGTATAATGGAACCCTAATATCAAAAGTGGGTAACCAAAATCATTGGTTATGACTTCAATATTGTATACAAATAGGCAAGTTCAAATAAGGTCATGCTTTATCAAGATGGGATTTGGAGCTATTGGTTATGGGTGGCCCACAATGGCGAGATTGGGATTTACTTAAAAATGAAGTGGAGAATGATGTGTTGCTTAAAAAGATTAAAGAAGATTTAAGCATACAAAATACTAATGATATAGGTTTTGAACTTCAAAACAATTTTATTTTGTATAAATACCGGTTAGTTTTATCTCAAAACTCCTCTTGTATTAATACAATTCTAGATGAAATTCATGGGTCATTGATAGGTGGACATTCGGGGGAGGATCGGACCTTAAAAAGGGTAACATTGGCACTTTTTTGGGTGGGCATGAGATGTGATATTAAAATTTTTGTTAAAGCATGCACTATTTGTCAACTAAACAAGGTTTCAAATAAGTTACCAAGGGGGTTATTACATCCTATTGAAGTTCCAATGCAAGTTTGGAATCCACTTACTATGGATTTGTGGAGGGTCTACCCAAATCAGAAGGTTATATACACTCATGGTGGTGGTTGACCAATCGATTAAATTCGCTCATTCCGTGACTCTTAAACACCCTTTTACTGCTCAACAAGTGGCAAAAAAACTTCTTAAAAGAAATAGTAAGTTTACATGGCGTTCCAATTTCAATCATCACGGATCATGATAAGATTTTATTGAGCCAATTTTGGAAAACAACTTTTTAAGAAACAGGAACAAAATTGTTGTTCCACGACTTATCATCCCCAATCTGCTGAAAATGGTAAATCAGTGCTTAGAATTGTATTTACAGTGTTTTTGTATCCGCAAAACTAAACATTGGAAACAATTTTTGGGGCAACTAGATTTTTGTTACAATACTACATATCATGCTTCACTCCGTTGTACCCCTTTTAAAGCATTGTATGTAAGAAAATCCACATAAGCTTGTGAAATGTCAACCGGGGACTTGTACAATACAAAAGGTCAAAGCAACATTGTTTGAGAGAGATAGGTTATTGGACGATTTGGGGCTTCATTTGATGAAATCACAACAAAGAATGAATTTTCAAGTCTTTAAACATAGAAAACATAATAACATTGAGCCTATTAATCAAGTTTTTCTTAATTTGCAACCATATACACTCTAATCACTATGAAAACACCACAATCAAAAGTTATCTGCCAGATTTTATAGCTCATTTGAAGTTTTAGAGAAAGTGGGTTTAATGGCATATAAATTGAAATTACCAAGTTCTTCCAAATTACACCTAGTTTTCCATGTTTCTCGGTTATGAAGAGCGACCGAATCATCTTTATCTTCAAATACTTTACCCAAACATTTATATGAAGAAATAGAGTTAGTGGTGGAACCTGAAAGTGTGTCGTAACTAAGAACTAATGAAATTGGAAATTAATAAGTTCTCATCAAATGGAAAGACTTGCCCTAATTTGAACCACGTGAGAAGACTATCATGTTTTTAATGAGGTATTTCCATCTTTCCACCTAGAGCACAAGGTGATGCTCCTAGGGGAGGTATTGATGCACAACCACTTGTGACTTTCACTTACAATAGGAGAAGAAACAAGTGAGGGGTAGCTCAGTCTTTTCATATTTATTCATCAAAGTTAGTTACACAAAAAATAAGCAAAGGGCGGTTTGGTCATTGTCATTGGAAAATTAGTTGCAATTAGTTAAACTGGGGGTGGTTATAAGATTTGGGAGAAGAAGTCAGTAGATATTTTTTTGAGTTGTAAAACTTCTATGGAGAGAACCCCCCACTCGAATGTGGGAAATCGTAAGGAAATCTGTCAATTTCTCGAGTTTACAATCAAATTTCTTTGTTCATTCTATGTTTCTTAGCAATTTATAAGCAATCTCTTATCAGAGGTCCTGTGTTGGAATAAAAAAAGTTAAAATACATTTCTGTAATAAGAAAAGTTGGAAGTATATTCCTAATTTTTGACGTATATTCTCTATTACAACACCAAGGTTCCCATTTATCAAAAAATTATCAAAAAAAGTGGATCTAAAAAACATATATACCTTCTTTTTTTAATTTATGTTCTTATTATTTTCTTTACAGATCTAATGTTCCCTAACATTTATTTTGATGGTTGGAAGACACTAGTTTCATATTGGTGTACGACATCTCCTTTCAGCTATCAAGATGTATTCTATAACTCATTTGTCTTAAAAATTTTAACAACTTGTAATTTTTTTTATATGCTTATATGAAATATTTTCATACATCATGTCTTTGTAAATTTGAGTTTTTTCTCTTATGTATTACACTTTCCTTCTCCCCATGAAAAGTAGCAACAATTTTATTTTGGAACATTATGTTTATGTGCTCTTCTGAAAACTTTCAAGCTGATGTCATCTTTATGCTTATAATTATCACTTAAAAATATTTATGATGATGATTTTTGTCTAAAATATTGACCCTATTTTAACTTTAGAAAGATCTTTTTGTTATTTAGCAAACAGTCAAATACTTACTATTGTGTATGTGTTGTGTGTTGTGTGTTGTGTGTTGTGTGTTGTGTGTTGTGACATGAGTAGATTGTGGAAACATGTATTTGAATTTCTAATAATTTAGTTTAACCTACTTGTGAATATGGTATTAATTAAACATTACTGTCATGTGTTTTATTTCTCTTTTTATTTGAAATATTTTCACTATTGTTGTCGACGTGATTTGTAGAGAAACAGACCATATGATTTATATGCTCAACATTTATTTGGAAATATGATTTATTGTTGCAAGCCAAAATATTTTTTATTTCACATATGAAAATAGAACTAATAGAATAAATATCAAAACAAAATAGAACTTGGTCACATATTTTGGCTTATAAAGGTAAAGTATATCAAAAGTCATTACACAATAATTTGATAAAAAAATAAAAAGAGATTTCTTACTCTTTTATATGCACTTTCAGGTTAGTAGTTTCTTTCTTCTAATGTTTATGTGGCATAATGCCTTCTAGTGGATTTAATTTCTATTTCGTCCATTGGCATCTCTCGGTGATGTGTAAAGAAAACACCAAATCAACTAACTTATGCACCAAAATTGAATATTTAGGATCCAAAAGTAAGCCAATCGTCAATTCTTGTAAGCATTTCATGGACAACTGTAAGACCCGTTCCGCCGAGTCGCGGCCCGAAGGAATCCGCGGCGCGGTTTTAGGAAGAATCTAGAATCGCGTAGGATTTGTACGCGCGGCGCGGTTCGAAAGAATCCGCGGCGCGGTGCGCCGCAGTCATGGAAAACCCTAATTCGGATTTAAACGCCTATATAAAGGACCCCAGCCCTAAGGTTCGTGTTTTTGGAGAGTTTTTAGAGTAGAGGTGTCTGGTTTCGGCAGATACTCTTTGGTCTCGAGGCGTTGAAGGTTTTGGGAGATTAGAAGAAGGAGATCCACGCGGGAGAAGGTTTAGAACGGATCGTAGGCATCACTCCGTCCTTCAGAAGTAAGGTAAGAATATTTACTCTTCTGACTTTCCTTTTTATCCCGTCATATGGTGTTACTAGTTGGTTTGTAGCTTTAGACGATTTGTAGCCCTTAGGGTTTGAACCAAGGACATGCATGGACTTGCATGTCCATAAGGAAGTGACCTTAGGGTAGTTTCTGATCCCAGGAAGGGTGTAGAAAGGAACCCTAGCCGATTGATGTACTGTTAATCGCTGAAAAACATTTTGGAATGTTACGAGCCGCGACGCGGACTGGCTATGTCAGCGGCGCGGACTCGGCTGAAACCCCGTAATTGTGCAATGGTAGCCGCGACGCGTAGAGCGAGGAGCCACGCCGCGGCGAGCGACTGTTTGTCCAGGAATTTAGTTTTGACCACGGTTTGATGGCAAATAGTGAGTCTAACCTTTAGACAGGTCTGTAAGAGCCTAGTCAGTAATTGATATGATGTATGTGTGTGGGATTTAGGTGTGTGGACGAGCTAAGTGGGGATATTACAGAATATCTGTGCGGTTTCAAATCAGGTGAGTATCCTCACCTTACTATATGATGTTGCATGTTAGGCATCTTGTGTGTTATTTACAGTTATATGATTTGCTCTATATCTGTGGTTATTTGTTGTTGGGCTCAGTACTGATGCGTGTCCCCTCGTAGCTGTTGTATGGCGAGTTAGACTATTGCCTTATCCCATAGCTGTTGTATGATGGGCTGGGCCATAACCGGGAACCCATAGCTGTTGTATGATGGGTAGAACCTTCCCGTGTCCATAGCTGTTGTATGATGGACGCCCGTAGCTGTTCTATGGCGGGTAGGGTCGGGTCGTTCTCGAGGACGGGTTGTTTAATGTGTGGGCATGTATGGTAATTTGTGGACTCGCTAAGCTTTAAGCCTACCCGTTGATTTATAACATTTCAGGTATTTCAAATGACAAAAGGAAGGGCAAGGCGTGACGGCGGCGCATCGCATACAAGAGATTTATTTTAATGAATTATGTTATGATTTTCAAATGTTTCCGCTGTTGGTTAAATAAATATGTCAAACAGATTTACTTTTTGGAAGAATTATTTTATTGGAACCTTGATAATAAATAAATTTTAGAAATTTTGACATTGGGGCGTTACAAATTGGTATCAGAGCCTTGGTTTGAGGGATTTGGATGAACTGTATAGGGAATCCAAACTCAAACTTAGGACTGAGCGATTTTGTTAAGAAAATGTTTTTGGAAGGTTAAATTAAAGTAAAAGAAGATGCGATGCAAACCGTCAGCCGAGTTCAAGTAAGTTTTGTGATTTCCAATTACCCATGCCAAGTTTGTGTTATGTGATAAAATGTATTGTGCTAGGATGTAAAGCTGCCTGGATAATATACTATGTAGACTGTTTTTGTACCATATGTGCTGCTTTGGAATTTTATGCTACTGTCGTTAGGTTGCTTAGTGAATGCTGGTAGGTTATATACAATTAGGGTAAGATAGCCTAAGAATTCTTGGTCTGGCCTTACTGGCTGTTCCTTGTTTGGTTGTGACTTTAGGGTAGATCAGTTATTCAAACGTCTATCTTATTCTTGATTGTGTACGGCTGTGCGTCCGTGAGGTGACTCGACGACATTAGCAATAGTTCTCTTAGGCACGTGTGAGATGGAGAGTTAGATCAAAAGATTAGGCACCACGGTGCATGACCACATGAGTCAAAGGAAATGGTTTAGTGCGTGTGACGTTTTAGGAGGATGGTTGACGAACTTGGAACAAGGGCGAATAGGTGTGGAAGGTAGTACCAGGCCAGTATTACCGAAAGCACAGGATTCACGCTTGAGTCAAGAGTAGTCAAACAAAGTCCTAAAAAGTCAAGTAGTTGGATAGATAGGAGTCACCCGAATATTGATATTAGAAACTATTGCGCATTTCAGAATGGCAGTCACTCGAAGTAACGGTGGACCAGATGCGGGTGCCTCGAGTGGGGGAGGACCGACTAATGAGAATCTCCGTAACCAGATAGCGGAGGAGGTTTCGCGAGAAGTGCTGGCTGCGATACCTCAGTTCTTTGGTACGATTAAGGCTGAGTTATGGGCAATGCTCGAGGAACGACTGGCTACTCAGGGCACATCACGTGCTAGGGATGCAAGTTATAAGGACTTTTCGACTTGTTCGCCTCCGATGTTCGATGGGGGCAGGGATCCGATTGTTAGCATGCGGTGGATTTCCGCAGTGGAGGGTGCTTTCCGCACATGTTCCTGTCATGAGAACTCCAAGGTAACATTCGCGGCGAATCTTTTAAGAGAGGGTGCGAAAGATTGGTGGGAGATACGAACGAAAGATCTCACTCCTGCTCAGTTGGATGCCATTACATGGCCGCAGTTTAAGGAACAGTTCAAATTGGAGTATGTTCCACAGGTGGAAATGGAACGCTTGGTGCAGGAATACCTAAATCTGACCCAGACTACTGAGACGGTGACGGAAATCACCAAGAAGTTTAATGAACGGGCACTCTTCTGTCCAGAGTTTGCGGCAACCGAGCGCATGAGGATGACCCGATACTTGGCAATGCTTCGCACAGACATTCGGGAATTTGTGTCTGCTGCTAGGCACCCAACTCTTACTGATATGATAGCGGCCGCTCGGGCTCGAGAGTTGGAACTGGAAACCCAACAAAAGCAGAAGCGTCCGGCGCCTGCTCAGACTCAGCAGGTGTCGAAGAAATTTCGAGGGGCAGATCAAGGAAAGCAAGGGCAAAGGAGCCAGGGTAAGTGTGGTAAATGTGGAAGGAATCATGAGGGGCGTTGCTGGGTGTTAATATGCCATAAGTGTGGAAAGGAGGGCCACTATGCTAAAGATTGTCGGCAAGAGGTCAAGATTTGTTTTAATTGTAATCAGGTAGGCCACTTCAAGGCCCAATGTCCCCGTCTGACTCAGGGAGTGGTTCAGAATCCAGCACCCACTACACTCCGGATTACCGATGGTAGGCAGGGGAAAGGGGAAGCCCCTAAGACCAAGGGTCGAGCATTCGTCATGACCGCCGAGGAGGCACCGGATGCGCCCGACGTCGTCACAGGTACTCTTTCTTTACTTGCCTCGTGTTTGTGGTGTGTGTAATTAATATGTCTATTATGCTTTGATTAGGAACATTCTTAGTCAACTCTACGCCTACCTTTGCACTATTTGATTCGGGTGCTAGTCATTCTTTTGTGTCTGCCGCGTTGGGAAAGAGTTTCGGTATTGCTTTAGGAACTCTTCATCAGCCGTTAGAAGTGGAAATTGTGGATGATAAAACCGTGCAAGCGACTAGTGTTTATCGGGGATGCGAAGTCGTGATTCAAGGAATAAAGTTTCCGATCGATCTCATCCCTATACCGTTGAGTGACTCCCGAGTCATCATCGGTATGGATTGGATGGGTCAGCATGAATCATGGATCGATTGTAAGAACAAACGAGTGTGGATTCAAACCCCAAGTGGGGGAGAGCTGGTTGTGCAGGGCGAGAGAAAGAATCGAGGTGCAGTTTTCTGTTCAGCTACTAGGGCATGCAGACATTTTCAGCATGGAGGTTCGGGATTTGTAGCTTATGTTGTAGACACACGAGAAAGGAAGCCACAGCAGAAAGCAGGTGATATACCAGTGGTTCGGGATTTTCCTGATATTTTTCCCGAGGACCTGCCTGGCGTGCCGCCAGAGAGACAGGTGGAATTTAAGATCGACTTAACTCCCGGTGCAGCTCCGATAGCTAAAGCACCGTATCGTCTTGCGCCTCCGGAGATGCTGGAGTTGTCTATTCAACTTCGAGAATTATTAGATAAGGGATTTATTCGACCCAGTTGCTCGCCATGGGGAGCGCCTATTTTGTTTGTTAAGAAGAAGGATGGTTCCAACAGGATGTGCATAGATTATCGTGAGTTGAATAAGCTTACGGTGAAGAATCGATATCCGTTGCCTCACATCGATGACTTATTCGACCAACTGCAGGGCGCTTCGTGGTTTTCAAAAATTGATTTGCGGTCAGGTTACCATCAAATGCGAGTTCGGGAGGAAGACATCCCGAAAACGGCTTTTCGGACGAGGTACGGCCACTTCGAGTTTGTAGTGATGCCGTTTGGACTGACCAATGCACCTGCAGCTTTTATGGATTTAATGAATCGGGTGTGTCGACCGATGTTGGATCGGTCGGTTATAGTTTTCATTGACGACATCTTAGTCTACTCTCGGAGCAGCGAACAGCATGAACAACACTTAAAGGAAGTATTAGAGACCTTAAGGAAGGAGAAGCTTTATGCAAAATTATCTAAGTGTGACTTTTGGCTACGGAAGGTTCAGTTTTTGGGTCACATTGTAAATGAGCAAGGAATCATGGTAGACCCGGCTAAGGTGGAGGCCGTGATGCGGTGGTAGGTTCCGAAGACTCCCTCGGAGATTAGAAGTTTCTTGGGTCTGGCTGGTTATTACCGTCGTTTCATCCAAGACTTCTCAAAGGTTGCAGTACTTTTGACCCGGCTAACTAAGAAAAATGCTGCTTTTCGGTGGGGTGAGGAGCAGCAGCAAGCTTTTGAGTCTTTGCGGCGGAAATTGTGTGAAGCTCCGGTTTTGACTTTGCCTGAGGGCATGGAGGATATGGTAGTTTACTGCGACGCATCAATCACGGGATTGGGGGCAGTCTTGATGCAACGAGGCAGGGTGATCGCTTACGCCTCGCGACAGTTGAAGCCCCATGAAACTAACTACCCTACTCATGATTTGGAATTGGGAGCGGTGGTCTTCGCTCTCAAGATTTGGAGACACTATTTGTATGGAGTGAAGTGCACCATTTTCACGGACCATAAGAGTTTGAAGTACCTGATGGATCAGGAAAACCTCAATATGGGACAGAGAAGCTGGTTGGATGTATTAAAAGACTATGATTGTGAGATACGCTACCACCCTGGAAAGGCCAATGTGGTAGCGGATGCGTTAAGTCGTAAGGCTTCGAGTGCACCCCTTCGGGGCGTTTGTCTAAGGATGACAATTGTGACACCGCTGCTTGAGCTGATTAGGAAAGCCCAGGTGGAAGCAAGCAAGAGCGAGAATCAAAAAAGTGAGAGGATTGTGGGTCAGTTGGTAGCTATGGTCAAAGATAGTAGGGATTTGTTAACTTGCCATGAGAGAATTTGGGTACCGAAGCTGGGCGGGGTTCGTCAAACCCTATTGGAGGAGGCACATAAATCCAGGTTCTCTATCCACCCTGGAGCAACTGAAATGTATAGGGATCTGCGCGAATATTATTGGTGGCCAGGCATGAAGAGGGAAGTAGCTTGGTTTGTCGAAAGATGCTTGACCTGTCGTAAGGTCAAGGCCGAGCACCAACGGCCTCATGGTAAGTTGCAGCCTCTTGAGATCCCAGAATGGAAATGGGAGCATATCACAATGGATTTCATCACGAAGTTGCCAAGAACCCCTCGACATATGGACACTATTTGGGTTATCGTGGATAGGTTGACTAAAAGTGCTCATTTCCTCCCCATTCAAGAGACTTACTCTGCTAAGGAATTGGCTAAGGTCTTCCTAGATGAGATTATCTCTCGGCATGGTATACCGGTCTCGGTGATATCCGATCGGGATGTCCGGTTTACGTCTAGGTTTTGGAAGAAGTTTCATGAGGAATTAGGCACTCGCCTTCATTTCAGCACAGCATATCATCCTCAGACGGATGGGCAGAGTGAGAGGACAATTCAAACGCGGGAGGATATGCTTAGGGCATGTGTCATCGATTTTGGCGGAAGTTGGGATTCCCATCTCCCTTTAGCTGAGTTTTCTTACAATAACAGTTATCACGCGAGCATTGGCAGAGCTCCCTTTGAAATGTTATATGGAAGAAAATGTCGGACACCTATTTGCTGGGGCGAGGTTGGCCAACGGGTATTGGGTAGTACAGAGGTGGTGCTCAAGACAACTGAGTTAATTCAGAAGGTTCGGGAGAGATTGTTAACCGCTCAAAGCCGACAGAAAAGTTATGCGGATAGGCGACGGTCCGATCTCGAGTTTCAAGTTGGGGATTATGTTCTTCTAAAGGTGTCGCCTTGGAAGGGAGTTATTCGTTTTAGGAAGCGAGGAAAGCTTGGCCCTAGGTACATTAGACCATATCGAATTGTCGCCCGTATAGGTGAGGTAGCTTACCGGTTGGAGCTGCCCGAACAGCTTAGTCAGATTCACGACACGTTTCACGTTTCGCAGCTCAGAAAGTACGTGACTGAGGAATCCACAATAGTACCTTTGGAGGATATTCAATTAGATGAACGTCTAAATTATGTGGAGCGACCAATTGCCATCATTGAAAAGAAGATAAAGACTTTGCGGAATAAAACAATAGGATTAGTGAAGGTTCAGTGGCAGCATCGAAAAGGGTCCGAATGGACTTGGGAACCGGAGGAGGAAATGCGGAGGCATTATCCAGAATTATTTACCGGCACGGATTTCGGGGACGAAATCCAGTTAAGTGGGGAGAATTGTAAGACCCGTTCCGCCGAGTCGCGGCCCGAAGGAATCCGCGGCGCGGTTTTAGGAAGAATCTAGAATCGCGTAGGATTTGTACACGCGGCGCGGTTCGAAAGAATCCGCGGCGCGGTGCGCCGCAGTCATGAAAAACCCTAATTCGGATTTAAACGCCTATATAAAGGACCCCAGCCCTAGGGTTCGTGTTTTTGGAGAGTTTCTAGAGTAGAGGTGTCTGGTTTCGGTAGATACTCTTTGGATTCGAGGCGTTGAAGGTTTTGGGAGATTAGAAGAAGGAGATCCACGCGGGAGAAGGTTTAGAACGGATCGTAGGCATCACTCCGTCCTTCAGAAGTAAGGTAAGAAGATTTACTCTTCTGACTTTCCTTTTTATCCCGTCATATGGTGTTACTAGTTGGTTTGTAGCTTTAGACGATTTGTAGCCCTTAGGGTTTGAACCAAGGACATGCATGGACATGCATGTCCATAAGGAAGTGACCTTAGGGTAGTTTCTGATCCCAGGAAGGGTGTAGAAAGGAACCCTAGCCGATTGATGTACTGTTAATCGCTGAAAAACATTTTGGAATGTTACGAGCCGCGACGCGGACTGGCTATGTCAGCGGCGCGGACTCGGCTGAAACCCCGTAATTGTGCAATGGTAGCCGCGACGCGTAGAGCGAGGAGCCACGCCGCGGCGAGCGACTGTTTGTCCAGGAATTTAGTTTTGACCACGGTTTGATGGCAAATAGTGAGTCTAACCTTTAGACAGGTCTGTAAGAGCCTAGTCAGTAATTGATATGATGTATGTGTGTGGGATTTAGGTGTGTGGACGAGCTAAGTGGGGATATTATAGAATATCTGTGCGGTTTCAAATCAGGTGAGTATCCTCACCTTACTATATGATGTTGCATGTTAGGCATCTTGTGTGTTATTTACAGTTATATGATTTGCTTTATATCTGTTGTTATTTGTTGTTGGGCTCAGTACTGATGCGTGTCCCCTCGTAGGTGTTGTATGGCGAGTTGGACTATTGCCTTATCCCATAGCTGTTGTATGATGGGCTGGGCCATAACCGGGAACCCATAGCTGTTGTATGATGGGTAGAACCTTCCCGTGTCCATAGCTGTTGTATGATGGACGCCCGTAGCTGTTGTATGGCGGGTAGGGTCGGGTCGTTCTCGAGGACGAGTTGTTTAATGTGTGGGCATGTATGGTAATTTGTGGACTCACTAAGCTTTAAGCTTACCCGTTGATTTATAACATTTCAGGTATTTCAAATGATAAAGGGAAGGGCAAGGCGTGACGGCGGCGCATCGCATACAAGAGATTTATTTTAATGAATTATGTTATGATTTTCAAATGTTTCCGCTGTTGGTTAAATAAATATGTCAAACAGATTTACTTTTTGGAAGAAATATTTTATTGGAACCTTGATAATAAATAAATTTTAGAAATTTTGAAATTGGGGCGTTACAACAACATGTGATATGATAGTGGTTTTTCAAGTAGGATGAGTTCCATAGTTGGGTTCCTGATGATGTAGATGTTTTTGGGTCTTAAGCTTCAGATTTATCAACTTTAATCGACCAAATGGGGTAGTGAAGCTTACGAGGACCATTTAGGGGAAAATAGTCATTTTAGGTCAAACCCATACAAATGAAACTACAGGGACCAAAATCCAAACATCTACCATGTTTTAGGCTAAAATAGTTAAAATAAAACTTTGACTGGGAGTCTAAAGCTAGACAACCACATGTACCATTTCTGTAATTGACTCAAAAAGAAATGAAAGTAGGATGCTATATTACAAAAATGCATGAAAGTATGTTGATATTTTTTGCACCTAGCAGTATTTTATTTATTTTCCTTGTTGTGTAAAGATTAGGTAATTGTAAGAACGAGCACTTTTTCCATTGTACAATTTTGTAAAACAAATCCAGAATAAAAAAATATCTGAAAGTTTTGTTGTTTTGTTGGGGGAACCTCATACGATTATTGAGTTGTTACATTGGAGGGATCTTAGTGTACTTTACTCGATGTCCTTGATATGATTGTTGAGGTGTTCATTACAGTTCGATGATGATCCAACTATTATTTTACTTTTTAAAGAAGGCATGTCTGAATTCCATTTTTATGGTTTTGACATAACTTGCTTCATTCCCATGAAGTATATGTTTAGTAACATATAATGCATGTAACATAACTATTTATTATAAGTTAATTTGATGCTAAATACCAATTAAAATTTAATTTTGTAAATTATGGGTTTTATGTGACTTATGTTATGATGCATGAAGGAGATTCACAGTAATAACATCTCATCTACAACATAAGGGATTTTCTTCTAATGTGTTAATTACAAGTTGCTTGAAGGAATTACATGGCTTCTTCTTCTATTAATCTGGACTGAAATAGAATCATTCATTTAATTTCATTCCTTCATTCAGCCATACCAAACATGTACAAAAATGAATGAAAATTATTGTTAATCAACTCACAATGCATTGTAAAATTGGGACAATTATGGAGAATAGCAACGTACTTTACCTTATATACCAATATTGACAATTTACTTTATTCTTTACTTGTGATGACGATGTACTTATATGATTTTACAAATACATAATCGTATACTACTGTAGTCTTTTCCTACAATAGCAATGTACTAGCATTTTTATACCAATATAGGCATTGCACTTTATTTGTTACAATGATAAAAATGTCGTAGTGAATGATCCATTCTACTTTCTTGAAACGACATATTAAGTGCTATGTTTATTTCTCTGTTTTATTGGTAGAGAGATAAACATTGTGATGATCAAGTGAAATATTATTCTAAGGAAAATGTATTTATAGTTTTTTTATCTTCTATTTGTAAGGATTACGGGGTGGCCAAAGGTTTTTATCTTAATCCAAGATTTGGTTGTACAATATGTGACTAAAATATCGGTTAAGTGATTGACTTATCAGTAGTTGATGATATAATATATATTTAATTTCACTTTTTTGTAAAGTCTTTATATATATATATATATATATATATATATATATATATATATATATATATATATATATATATATATATATATATATATATATATATATATATAGGTTCATTAGAGAACCATAAAAAGGTGGAGAACGGGAGGACAAATCTCAGCCTTCTATTATTTTAGATCTAGGGCTATAATTAATGGGTATTTTGTAATTATCATCTATCTGTATTATGTTTTCTTTTTTAGGGTTGCATATTATTGCCGTCAATGATGTAAACGCTTGTGCCTTTTACATTTGATTGATTATTTTATTATTATAGGTAATTTAATTGTTTGTAGATTCATATTAGAAGTAGGAGTTGAGTGTGAAATGATCTTTCACAGGAGCCGATGTATCATTATTTTATTGATATTACACATTGCTATGTTTATTCATAATTCTACATTTTCATAATTGTTTTTTAACTTTTGTTATTGTTTTTTAGAGTTTAATTTTGTTATTATTCGGTATGTTTATGTTTACATGTTGTTAGCTTTAAAGTGGTAAGTTTTGTTGTGTTAATCTTTTAGTTCTTAATTTCATTAAGAAAAAAAAACAATAAATTAGATTTCTAAAATTGATCTTTTTAAATTTCATACAAGTGTATATTGGACTATCATAAATGATTATATTTTGGTATTCATCAATGAACAACATATTACATTTTGGTATTCATCAATGAATAACATATTTCAAAGTGGTATTGATAAATGAATATCAAAGTACTGTTTGGTATTCATCAATGAATTAGTTTGATTCTATAATCATAAATGATTATAGTTGAAAGCAGTTTATGTTTAGATTAGGATTCTTTTAGGTTCAAAAAGCACATTAATCATTCACGATTAACACGAACAAAACAATTTGTTTTTGCTTCAGTTTATGTTTTTGTTGAATCAAAAGTGTTTTGCTTTAAAAATCATCAATGATGAATATTCATTGATGATTATGATTATATGGACAACCTGGTTATATTCATTGATGAATATGATTATATGGACAACCTAGTTATATTCATTGATGAATATGATTAAATGGACGGTCTGGTTATATTCATTGATTATTATATGTGTTATTTATTAATGATTATTAGTATTAATCATTGATGGTTATGGGTCATTTTATGCATTTATCCGTTGTTTATTGACATGATTTTTATGCATTTTGAATGTAGATTTTTCAGAGTATTGGAGTTGCATGAATGAGAAGTCGAAGAAGTCTATTTCAAGTCAAAAAATTTAGCACAACAACATTGTTCTTTAATCATTTGTGATTAAAGTTGTATTGTTTTTAATTATTTATGTCTAAAACTATATTGTATTTTTTCACGTTTTTGTGTTCTATAATCATTCATGATTATAAATGTAGTTAACTTTTTTGTATATATACATTGTCCTATATTCATTTATGATTACACATGTATTTCATTTTCATATCTATATTATACTTTATTCATTCATGATTACAAATATTTTTTTTGAATAAAAAATCACTAATACATTGAATTATAAAAAAACGTTTTTTTGAATAAAAAATCCTATTAAATAATAATATATTCTACTACAAAGAAAATCCCTAAATTTTAGATAACTATTAGTCAAATCCCTAGATTTTAGGTAACTATTAATCAAATCCCTAGATTTTAGGAAATTATCAATTAATTTATTTTATATTAGTTTAACTAAAATATACAATTACTAATATGCCCTTATGAAATGATTGGTCCAGAATGGGTATCCAGTTCTCCACCTTTTATTGGTACTTTATATAACCTCTCCCTATATATATATATATATATATATATATATATATATATATATATATATATATATATATATATATATATATATATATATATATATATATATATATATATATATATATATATATATATATATATATAAGGAGGATCGTGTAGGAACCCAAAATCCGGTAAGAACCGCTAGGACAAATCTGCAACTTTAATCTTAAAAAATGCATGGATTATATTCAATGTGCAAATAATGATAATGTATTAAAATTCAGGGGTTGTTTTTGTAAATATCAAAAACTAAAAGGGAGGTAAAGAGAAGTTTATATGGGCATTTAAGTCAATTCTCAAGCTCAAGTGAACGTAACATTCCAGCCAATTTGCAATGCTACACGCCCCACTCTCCACGCGCCACGTGTCACTTTGTCATTGGATGAAGCTTATTTATTTTCCACCCGGTTTGTATTTTGGCAATAACCTTTTTTTTCTTTGAAAAAAAATTCTGAAAAAACCAAAGTTCTTAAAATTTAATTCTCTACAAAACAAGCATAATCAAGAAAATTTAAAAAAAAAAACATTTTTTATTTTTTACTTTTATAAAAAAATCAAAATTTCAAAAGAAATTCATAAAATTATGAAAATTTAAAGGATCATTGTAAATATTATATTAATAAGTTTGCAAAACAAATTTTTTGAAAAAAAAAAATTCGTGTTCATTTTTATATTTTTAAGTAAAAACTCATCAAAATAGCAAAAAATATATATATGATCCAAAAATATTAAAACCAAAATATGTTTTAAGATTCAAAACTTATGATCCAAGATGTAATATTCGTTATGATTCAAGATCCAAAAGTCGTTATGATCCAAAAACGAGTTAAAAAAATGTATAACGACAAAATTATTCAAAACTTATGATCCAAGATGCAAAAAAACTATGATCCAAAATGTTATGATCCAAAAATACATTATTCAAAACGTTATGATTAAAAATATCATGATCCAAAATGATTAGATTAAAGATACGAAAAAAACGTTAAAATTAAGATTAAAAAATATTAAAAATTAAAAAATATACATAAAAAATGAAAAAAAATAAAAAAAAAATCTAAAAACCGAGTAATCGAAAACAAAAAAAATTTGAAAAAAAAAATTTTTTTTTGAAAAAAATAAATAAATAAATAAAAATGAAAAAAAACGAAAAGGAAAAAAAAGAGAAAAAAAAACCCACTTAAATCACGTTGAAAAAAAACCCACTTAAATCCTCAAGTTCGTATTTCGTTCTGTGGACGTGCGTCGCACGTGATTGCGTCACGTCGAATGAAGACGTTTTGACGTTATTGCCCTTATGAGAATGATTGGACGAGAAAAGTACTCGCGGTTCCTACCGGATTTTGGGTTCCTACCAGATCCTAACCCTATATATATATATATATATATATATATATATATATATATATATATATATATATATATATATATATATATATATATATATATATATATATATATTCACATAAAAAGTATACAAAGTTAATGATGTTAGTTTGATATTAAATCTTTAAATATATCTGACCATCGGACGTGTATTATGCTAGTTAGATGCTATTTAAGACCGAGTATACTAGTCCTAACTATTATGGATGGATTAAAACCGATCTAGTTTATGGGAAAACTGTTTTTATGCTTATGCTAAGAAAAGCCAACCCAGTCTAAAAGTCGTCCCATCAATTTGTAATAAATTCAATAGTAAAAATTAAGAAAACTAGAATTTTGTTTATTTCTGATACTTTTTTATCGTAAATATAAATAGTTGAAATATTATTTTTATTTAATTAAATATAAAATAAGGATATTTGATTTTTTTTTTAGTAAAAATGATGAACAGATTTAAAAGCCTTCCACCGTTCTACAGAAATTGTGAAATTTATCAAACATAAGAGTTGAAGGATTCCAATAGGATTGTCATACATCCATCCGACAACTAAACATACTATCAGATGGAATCTTTAATTCCAACTTCGCTAGATCATAATCCAAACACACCCTAATAACCACATTATTCAGCCTTCAATAGATTCATTAACGATTCCACACTTGAACCGCGTCTTTGTTTTGCATATGGTCCACAAATTGGATTTATTGGAGAAAAAAATTGCAATTGGAAAAGTTTACATAAAGCTATTCCTTCCACAATAGATCTAATGCTTGATACGAATGTTCTCCATGTTCGACACTACTTTTAGAATAAATAAGGGTGTCATCGGTAAAAGACGATAACTAACTGAGTGATCCAATAAGTAACAACAACTCGATTCATAAGATCCACAAAACTTGTTGGCATGATAGTCAACCCGAAAGCAAGAAACTTGTAATGCCCGTATGTTGTTCTACAAGATACCTTTGAAAAATCTTTCATTTTGTACCCTGAGTTGGTAGTACTCCGACCTCGTATCTAATCTTGAATGTAGTCCCTATGCTTGCAACTCAATAATCACGGTTGATCTAGGCAACATATGCTTGTTCTCTATTAACACTTCATTCAGCTCCCAATAATCTATGTATCTTTGCATCAATCCACTCTTCATCTTGAAGAGAAACACTCAGAGCACCACAAAACACACAAATGTGTTACAAAAGATCTATGCGATCAAATGAAGTTAATAAGTTACGTGTTAGATGTGAAGGCTTTGACAAATCAACCAAGGTTGGTGAGTCCAAGGTTGGTGAAGGTTGGTGAGTCTAAGGTTATGGCTAAAGACTCATCAAATATGTTCATACATGCATTTCACATTACCTTCTCATTTATATAAATAGAGACATTCAGTTGAGAACATTTGTACCTCGTACCACACAACACAAAAAAACACAGAAGCAATATACATTCCTAGTTATCCGCCGTGGACGTAGGTCATTTTTGGACCGAACCACGTTAAATTCTTGTGTTCTTAATTTGTGAGCCGAGTGTGTGAGTTTAGTGTTCGTATGCTAAGTGTCTCGATCCTAACAAGTGGTATCAGAGCCTTGGTATAGCTCCAGAGAGTGATTTTCTGTTTTTGGGTCAAAATTTTTTTGTCTCAAAAACTATTTTGGTTTACGCCGTTGGAAAGGTCTCGTTCCGCAGATTCCGAAAATATATTTTTTCGAATTTTTTGAGCGTCGGAAGACCTCCAAATCACCGGTCAAAGTTGGTCAAAACTCGCCGGAAAGTTGGCCGGAAAAACCAGTCACCGAAGAAGACGACACTATAGCGCCGGAGTCCGCCGGAGAAGACGACACTGTAGCGCCGGAGTCCGCCGAAGAAGACGACACTGTAGCACCGGAGTTTCGCCGGAGAAGACGATACTGTAGCATATTTTGAAAAACAGTCCCTGAAGTTCCAAAAATTGCAAAACAGGTCCCTGGAGTTCCAGATATTGCAAAACAGTTCCCTGAATTTCCAGAAATTGCAGTTTAGCCCCTGAACTTCAGAAAAATTGCAGTTTGGTCCCTGAACTTCAGGAAAATTGCAGTTTGGTCCCTCAACTTTGTCAAAGTCGCAAAACAGTCACTCAAACATTTGTTTTAGGCAGTTTAGCCGGAAAATAATTTGGGTGGGGATTATATTTTGCAAATAACGAGCCAAGAACTGTTGAATCAAAATTCTATTTAATCGGTGAAGAACAATTGAACTCAGAAGAAATTTAAAGAAATCGAAAACCAGTGCCAACAGCGTTTGTCGGGTTTTATCGATTCAGTTTAAATTTTCAGTTTCTGATTCTCAGTTCGGTATTCCGCTGTAGTTTAAATAGGTTGATTATTTAACAGAGTTCAGAAGAATAGTCGTTAAGTTCAGACAAGGCTTCGTTTAATGAAGATTGAAAAGTTGGTGGAAGACGCAGATTGAGGCTTTATGTGTCAGAAAGTTCAAGATGTGGTATTGGTAAAGGGAGAAAATTAGAGAATCACAGAAGATCAGACGTTCAGACAAATCTAGCGATGATCAGAGTTTCACGGGTTCAAGAACAGATCATGGGATGAACAGATCAAGTAATTAAGAGAAAATCCGTTTTCGGTAGATCCAACAGTGATTAGAAAGTCAGCAGACTTAGCTGTAATCACGGGATCAGAAAGTTCGGTGTTATTCATGACGTTGAGGTGTGGACATTCTTTAGAGTCGATGTCCAAATAGAGGAAATTCTGCTTCTAAGAATGTGTATGGGTTTGATGCATTGGGACTCAGTAGAAGGCAGTGAAGACTCTTGGGTCAAGAATTCTGGTGCTTCATTTCACGCTACCCACAGTAGTGAAGCACTGCAGAATCTGAAAGTTGAAGACTTTGGAAAGGTAAGACTTGTGAACGATGAATGTTCGCTGTATATGGTCGGATTACCGTCTGAGGGAGTGACCGTCCCAGTTCAGAAGAGAAACAAAGTCTGGTTCACAGAATCTCATGGGCGGAAGAGGGTGACCTTTTGCAAGTAGGAAGCCTAGAGCTACAAGGAAGATTCAGGTTGAACGAGCGTGAAAGGTTCAGAAAAATCAGTCGAAGGATATTGTGGCAATGAGAGAACAGAGTATTGTTTCAGTTGCAGGGTTTTGCAACAGTGGGAGCATATGTCGTGTTTCAATCATAGGTCCAGGACGACAGTGGATTTAGAACCAGTTTTCAGCTGTAAAAGTCTCTCCGATTTTGATAACTTGCTAAATATGGAGAGTGTTGTTGTTTGTTCTCAGATTGTTCCAGGATTCGGTAGTTTGTTTTCAGTGGGAGCCGATAGGGATAGAGAACGGGTCAAGGACAGTTTAAGTCATGACGAACATGTTGAAACTCATGGGAGTTTTAACGGGCCTTTCAGGTTAACTGATGAGAAGGCCGGGGTAACTAGGAAGGAGCTAAGATCAAATGTTTTTGAAGGTCCGTTGCAAGACTTGGATGGCAGAGAAAGACTACAATGTTCAAGCCTTCAAGTGGGAGATTGTTAGATGTGAAGGCTTTGACAAATCAACCAAGGTTGGTGAAGGTTGGTGAGTCTAAGGTTATGGCTAAAGACTCATCAAATATGTTCATACATGCATTTCACATTACCTTCTCATTTATATAAATAGAGACATTCAGTTGAGAACATTTGTACCTCGTACCACACAACACAAAAAAACACAGAAGCAATATACATTCCTAGTTATCCGCCGTGGACGTAGGTCATTTTTGGACCGAACCACGTTAAATTCTTGTGTTCTTAATTTGTGAGCCGAGTGTGTGAGTTTAGTGTTCGTATGCTAAGTGTCTCGATCCTAACAAGTGGTATCAGAGCCTTGGTATAGCTCCAGAGAGTGATTTTCTGTTTTTGGGTCAAAATTTTTTTGTCTCAAAAACTATTTTGGTTTACGCCGTTGGAAAGGTCTCGTTCCGCAGATTCCGAAAATATATTTTTTCGAATTTTTTGAGCGTCGGAAGACCTCCAAATCACCGGTCAAAGTTGGTCAAAACTCGCCGGAAAAACCAGTTCACCGAAGAAGACGACACTATAGCGCCGGAGTCCGCCGGAGAAGACGACACTGTAGCGCCGGAGTCCGCCGAAGAAGACGACACTGTAGCACCGGAGTTTCGCCGGAGAAGACGATACTGTAGCATATTTTGAAAAACAGTCCCTGAAGTTCCAGAAATTGCAAAACAGGTCCCTGGAGTTCCAGATATTGCAAAACAGTTCCCTGAATTTCCAGAAATTGCAGCTTAGCCCCTGAACTTCAGAAAAATTGCAGTTTGGTCCCTGAACTTCAGGAAAATTGCAGTTTGGTCCCTCAACTTTGTCAAAGTCGCAAAACAGTCACTCAAACATTTGTTTTGGGCAGTTTAGCCGGAAAATAATTTGGGTGGGGATTATATTTTGCAAATAACGAGCCAAGAACTGTTGAATCAAAATTCTATTTAATCGGTGAAGAACAGTTGAACTCAGAAGAAATTTAAAGAAATCGAAAACCAGTGCCAACAGCGTTTGTCGGGTTTTATCGATTCAGTTTAAATTTTCAGTTTCTGATTCTCAGTTCGGTATTCCGCTGTAGTTTAAATAGGTTGATTATTTAACAGAGTTCAGAAGAATAGTCGTTAAGTTCAGACAAGGCTTCGTTTAATGAAGATTGAAAAGTTGGTGGAAGACGCAGATTGAGGCTTTATGTGTCAGAAAGTTCAAGATGTGGTATTGGTAAAGGGAGAAAATTAGAGAATCACAGAAGATCAGGCGTTCAGACAAATCTAGCGATGATCAGAGTTTCACGGGTTCAAGAACAGATCATGGGATGAACAGATCAAGTAATTAAGAGAAAATCCGTTTTCGGTAGATCCAACAGTGATTAGAAAGTCAGCAGACTTAGCTGTAATCACGGGATCAGAAAGTTCGGTGTTATTCATGACGTTGAGGTGTGGACATTCTTTAGAGTCGATGTCCAAATAGAGGAAATTCTGCTTCTAAGAATGTGTATGGGTTTGATGCATTGGGACTCAGTAGAAGGCAGTGAAGACTCTTGGGTCAAGAATTCTGGTGCTTCATTTCACGCTACCCACAGTAGTGAAGCACTGCAGAATCTGAAAGTTGAAGACTTTGGAAAGGTAAGACTTGTGAACGATGAATGTTCGCTGTATATGGTCGGATTACCGTCTGAGGGAGTGACCGTCCCAGTTCAGAAGAGAAACAAAGTCTGGTTCACAGAATCTCATGGGCGGAAGAGGGTGACCTTTTGCAAGTAGGAAGCCTAGAGCTACAAGGAAGATTCAGGTTGAACGAGCGTGAAAGGTTCAGAAAAATCAGTCGAAGGATATTGTGGCAATGAGAGAACAGAGTATTGTTTCAGTTGCAGGGTTTTGCAACAGTGGGAGCATAGGTCGTGTTTCAATCATAGGTCCAGGACGACAGTGGATTTAGAACCAGTTTTCAGCTGTAAAAGTCTCTCCGATTTTGATAACTTGCTAAATATGGAGAGTGTTGTTGTTTGTTCTCAGATTGTTCCAGGATTCGGTAGTTCGTTTTCAGTGGGAGCCGATAGGGATAGAGAACGGGTCAAGGACAATTTAAGTCATGACGAACATGTTGAAACTCATGGGAGTTTTAACAGGCCTTTCAGGTTAACTGATGAGAAGGCCGGGGTAACTAGGAAGGAGCTAAGATCAAATGTTTTTGAAGGTCCGTTGCAAGACTTGGATGGCAGAGAAAGACTACAATGTTCAAGCCTTCAAGTGGGAGATTGTTAGATGTGAAGGCTTTGACAAATCAACCAAGGTTGGTGAAGGTTGGTGAGTCTAAGGTTATGGCTAAAGACTCATCAAATATGTTCATACATGCATTTCACATTACCTTCTCATTTATATAAATAGAGACATTCAGTTGAGAACATTTGTACCTCGTACCACACAACACAAAAAAACACAGAAGCAATATACATTCCTAGTTATCCGCCGTGGACGTAGGTCATTTTTGGACCGAACCACGTTAAATTCTTGTGTTCTTAATTTGTGAGCCGAGTGTGTGAGTTTAGTGTTCGTATGCTAAGTGTCTCGATCCTAACATTACGCGGGATAATGACTTGTAAGGGTAACGAACTTTTGAAATTGTTCACATTTGATCACTGAACTTATTTTTGTGCTTGATTTACCCATGAACTTTTTAAAATTGTTCACATTATACCATTATGACCGGTGATAGAATGTTTATGCTGATTTGGAATCCTACGTGGCATCCTAGAAGACTTGAAAGGGTAACGAACTTCTAAAATTGTTCAAATTTGGTCACCGAACTTATTTTTGTGCTTGATTTACCCATGAACTTTTTAAAATTGTTCATATTATACCCTTATGACTGATAATAGAAAGTTTGTGCTGATTTGACATCCGAATCCCAACCGAAGACCACTGGCCCTTATTTATGTCTCAGCTTTCGGATAGGGATGAGCATATGGACCGGAAAAACCGAACCGAACCGAACTGGGACCGAATATACATATTCGGTTCGGTTTTCGGTATTTAAAGAATGTTAATTCGGTTTCGGTCCAGTTCGATCCGGTCCCTGGACCATACTTATTCCTAACACCACTCTTGATCATGAAAAACCGAACCGAATCGATAACTGAAATAACCGAACCGAACTAGAACTAGAACTAGAACTAGAACTAGAACTAGAACTAGAACTAGAACTAGAACTAGAACTAGAACTAGAACTAGAACTAGAACTGAATATACATATTCATTTCGGTCTTTGGTTTTTAAAAAAGTCATAATTCGATTTTGATCCCTTTCGGTTTCGCTCTGGTTCGGTTCGGTTGGCTTTCGAACCGAGCTCATCCCTACTTTCTGATGCCACGTCGGATGTCAAATCTGCACAAACTTTCTATCATGGGTCATAAGGGTATAATATGAACAATTTTAAAAAGTTCATGGGTAAATCAAGCACAAAAATAAGTTCGGTGACCAAATGTGAACAATTTTAAAAGTCCGTTACCCTTTCAAGTCCTATAGGATGCCACATAGGATTCTAAATCAGAATAAACATTCTATCATCGGTTATAATGGTATAATGTGAACAATTTGAAAAGGTTCATGGGTAAACTAAGCACAAAAAAAAATTCAATGACCAAATGTGAACAGTTTAAGAAATTCGTTACCTTTACAAGTCATTATCCCTAACTTATACATGAGTTGGGATGTTTTGATTTACAATCATATAATCACATAGCTAGTGTTTGTTAATTGTTAGTTTATTTTCATATATTCTCGTAAATTAACTTTATGTATTCCTTTCATAATCTTTGCTTGACAATCTTTTTCTTCTTCAACGTTATGAAACCAATGTATAGTGTACGGTGATTGCCAATTGTAGAAAAATATTATATATACTTAAATATGATTTACATTTTCAAACAAAAAAAAAAAATCTAATAAGTGCTTACATATTTATAAACTCACAAAGTGTTGCATCTTTATAAGAGAATGGTAGGAACCTTTATTCCCCATTGAAAGCAGTTCAGAGTGTGATCCTTTCTCTACAACTTTCCCATTTCCAATCACCGCTATAGAATCGGATTTTTGTATAGTCGATAGTCGATGAGCGATTACCACACAAGTCCTACCAACCATCATCTTCTCCAATGCTTCCTGTACAAGATTCTCAGACACACTATCAAGTGCACTTGTCGCCTCATCTAAAAGAAGAATCGCTGGATTCTTAAGTATCGCTCGAGCAAGTGCAATTCTTTGTTTCTGCCCCCCTGAGAGCTGGACCCCTCTTTCTCCACAGTAAGTTTCATATCCATCCTTCATAGAACTGCATTGATTATTTGAATTCGTTAGAAAAAAAAGAAGTTAAACCCTAATTTATTAGATGGAATTTGAAATTGGAACGTTTCAATACCTTATGAACTCATGAGCATTTGCGAGCTTTGCTGCTTTCCTTATTTCAGATTCACTAGCCTCCTCTTTTCCGTATAGGATATTATAACGAATACTTCCCGCAAAAAGAGTCGGTTCTTGGCTCACCAATGCAATATGCAATCTCAAATCTCGCAAGTTGTAATCTTTTAAGTCTCGTTCGTCTATAAGTATAGATCCTCTCATAGGGTCGTAAAATCTTTCTATCATTCCAATCACAGTCGATTTACCAGAACCACTTTGTCCCACAAGTGCTACGGTTTTTCCGGCTTCGATTTTTAACGACAGACCCTGCAATATCATTTGCTCCGGTCTTGACGGGTATGAAAAGTATACATCTTTCAGCTCTATATCACCGTTGATTCTCTTAATCGTTAACCCTTCGCTATCATCTGGATCGATTTCACTTCTTCTGTCGAGTATTGCCAACACCGACCTAACTGCACCGCCCCCTTTTGACAAATCAGAACTCATGCTTCCTGCATCTGCGATATTCTTCCCCGTCGTCATCAAAATAAAGAAAACTTGAAACATTTCTTTTGGGGTTACCAATCCTTTATTCATTTCTCTTCCACCGTACCAAAACGCTAAAGAAATTGATGCCGTTGTCACAAATTGGGAAGTGAAGAACCCTAGACCTGAGAACCATGACTGTTTAATGCACTGCTTCCTAGGTCCTTTCAGTGTTTCTGCATATAATCGCATGATTCTTTCTTGAGAAGCAAACGCGGTGATTGTTCTATGATTTACCACCGCTTCACTTGCTAATTGTGTTCCTTCATTTTGTGCCTTTTTAGCTTTCGCAGACAGGCTTTTCATCAGAACGATCTTGGAGTAGAAGCTTGCAATGAGTAACGGCTGGACCGCAATCATAACAATCGAAACTCTCCAAGTGATTATCAGTGCAAGCAAAAAAGAAAGAAACGCGCTGACAAAAACTTGAAGGAGCAACGACATGCGATCTCCGACAAGCGACCTTATCAAGCTAGCTTCAGTCGCCAGCCTGGCACAAACTGCTGCACTTGTATTCTCGTCTCGATCGAACCACCCGACTTCGAAAGTAAGTACATTTTCAAGCATTTTCTCTCTTACCCTCTTCGTTAATCGCTCTCCCATAACTGCAAAGTTATAATGTTGGAGGAGATTTGTGAAGAAGCAAGCAACTCCAAGACCTACAAAGACTATACAATAAAATCCCGTTTCTGATTTTAATTTCGCCTTGTCGGGTAAAAAGTATACCGAGACAACCGAACCCAAGAAATAAGCATGTATTGGTGATATTGCTCCGAAACTGGATGCTCCGAAGCACCCAAGCAAGGCGTTTTTCCATTCAGGAGCATTCATCTGTAAAAGACGCCATTGTGAAGGACTACGTTCAGGTTTTTCTATCAAGTATTCGTCATCGCTTTCTTCAAAAGAATACATTTGAACCGAATGGGCCATGCTTAATGTTGGGCTGATGGGTGATATTGGGCTATTTTGAAAGCTTGACCTAACACTTACAGGGGTTGTGGGTGTTTGGTAGCTTAAGTTTCTTTGTGATCTAGGTGTATATGAATTATCTACGGTTTCATTCTGTGTCGCTGATTGCTGCAACTGGACCATTTGGTAATACGCCCCACCATCTTCTCCATTGTTCTTCCACATTAACTCATCATGTGAACCCGATTCGATGACTTTCCCCGATTGAAGAACCACAATCTTATCTGCCTTACGTATTGTTGTCAATCGATGTGCGACAATAATCGTTGTCCTTCCTACTGAAGCCTGATCTAAAGCCTCCTGAACAACTCTTTCAGATTTCGTATCTAACGCACTTGTTGCTTCATCCAACAGAAGAATCTTCGGTTCTTTCAACAAAGCTCTTGCTATGGCGATTCTTTGCTTTTGCCCGCCCGACAATTGGATCCCAAATTGCCCCACTTGAGTTTCATAACCATCAGGTAACTTAACGATGAAATCATGCGCGTTTGCTGCTTTAGCTGCAAGCTCGATGAATTCTGTTGAAACCCCTTCCTTTCCGAAAAGTATATTCTCCTTTATCGATGTTGCAAAGAGTACCGGTTCTTGATTAACTAACCCCATTTGAGATCTTAACCATTTAAGTTGAAGGCCCTTGATTCTATGTCCATCAAGAAGTATGTCTCCTTTGATTGGGTCATAAAATCTTTCTAGCAAAGAGATGATTGTTGACTTTCCTGACCCACTGCCTCCAACAAGTCCTATTGTCTTGCCGGCTTTTACTTTTAGGTCAAGTCCTTGAAGGATTGGAGTGTCTGGTCTTGATGGGTATGAGAATTCAACATTCCTAAATTCAATGTGCCCCATTACAGATGGTATTGTTTTTCCTTTATGGTTTTCAGAATCAATGCGAGGAACTTGGGAAATCATTTCAAACATTTTTGTTGTAGCCGTTGTTGCATCAGAAATGAATGGGACATTTGGTAATGCACTCATGGCTGACCTAAAATAGGAATATAAAATCGAAACTAGTTACATGGTGTTAAGTTGTATTCAACTATGTTGCAAAATAAGATCTGTCCTTGATACCTTTTTTTTGTGTGAAAAGTCTGGAAACAATGTATATAACAGTGTATAGCAATTCAACGATTTTGTTTTATATACTGTTTTCATTGTTTATTCACTTACATAAAATACATATTTTCAGTAGTGCAAGACGAACTTTAATATATTTAAAGATATTCTTGTTGGGTTTGGTGGAACCATGAACAATTTGTCACATTGTTTATAGCTCAAGGACCATAATTGTAAATTAGTTTACAATTCAATTTGTGTCGTGTTTGGTGAAAAGAAGCCTACCACCTATTTTAATATTCAAAGAAGAAAAAAAAAGGAACGGCAAATGGCATTCCAACTTGAATATTCAAAGGCAACATGTGAAAGAAAGAAAACAAAGGAACAATTACGACTCTAAAATCCTATAAATATGATTGTTTTCTTCCTTTGTTGATTGCAGCAAACAATTGTAATTGTAATCTTCATAGAATAAATATAAGAAAACCCAGTTGCAGCCCGTGGATGTAGGATTGACACCAAATCCGAACCACGTAAATCCTTGTATTATCTTTTGCTTTATTTTCTACTTTCGTGTGTGTGTGATAGTGTTTCCGCTGCGTGTATCCTGTCCGATTCCTAACAACTGGTATCAGAGCTTCGGGTTTTGGAGGAGGTATCGGTTTTAGAAATTAGAGTATGCTCTGTGGTTGCAGTTTTGTCTGATCTTCTGCATCAGAAACTAATTTCTATTAATCGTATTAAAGGTGTCTTGGTACTTTGAAGGGTACTGTCTGTCACACATGAGTACACTGAATGAACCGGTCAGGTCCGTGCCATTGTTGTGTCTGTTTCGTTGTCTCAATTTGTTTCCTGTTTGTCGTAATGGCTGAAGACAAGGTTGTAATCGAGAAGTTCAACGGTTCTGACTTTAGCTGGTGGAAAATGCAAATAGAAGCATTGCTATGTCAGAAAGACTTGGATGTGGTACTTGGGGACAAGCCGGAGAAAATGGAAAAAGCTGCCGAAGATGCGTGGAACTCAAAGGACAAGAAAGCTAGGGCGGTTATTACATTGTCGTTGTCAAAGAGCGTTGCTTTCAACATCATGAAGGAAACCACGGCACGTGGTATGATGGATGCTCTGACGAACATGTATGAGAAACCGTCGGCGGCTAACAAGGTGTTCTTGATGAGGGAGTTGTTCACGACAAGGATGAATGAAGACAGCTCAGTTACGGTTCACATTAACAATCTAAATTCAATTCTGTCCAGATTGTCATCTGTGGGAATTAAATTTGATAATGAAACTCAAGCTGCACTGCTGCTAGCTTCACTACCTGATAGCTGGTCCGGAACAGTTACGGCTGTTACTAGCTCCGTGGGAGCTAGTGGTATGACTTTTGAAGGGGTTAGAGACTTGGTTTTGGGCGAGGATATCAGACGCAAAAATCAAGTTGGATTATCTTCTTCTGCGTTATTGAATATGGACAGAGGTAGAAGGAATAGCAGGAACAGTAGGAGCCGAGGAAGAAGTTCATCAAGATCTCGGAAGAATGTGAAGTGTTGGAACTGCCAGGAGGTGAGACATGTTAAGAGTCAATGTCCAAAGAAAGAATTGAACATTGCTGGTGCTGAGAGTGTGTCTGAGGATGATGCACTGATACTAAGTATGGAAAGTTCTGTAGACTCTTGGGTCATGGATTCAGGGGCTTCGTTTCATGCCATGGACAACGGAAAAACGATGATGAATCTAAAAGGAGATTTTGGGAAGGTACGGTTAGCAAATGACGAGATGCTTCAAGTAACGGGCATGGGAGATATTGATCTGGTTATTTCATTGGGAACTACATGGAACCTGAAGAATGTCAGGGTGATTCCGGAGCTGAAGAAGAAATTGATTTCTGTTGGTCAGCTGGATAAACAAGGACTGGAAGTAAGGTTTGGTGGTGGTAAATGGAGGGTGGTCAATGGTAATTCGGTGATTGCTCAAGGTATGAAGCGTGGGTCATTGTATATGGTTGAGGTACCAGCTGAGGGAAGTATGACCGTCCCTGTTAAGCATGACAAAATCTGGTTCGCTAAATCTAGTGCTAAGAGAGTTCATTTTGCAAACATGAATTCTGGAGTCAAGGGGATGTTAGTTGAACGAGTCGGAAAGTCTAAACCATTCAGGGGATTTTGTGACAGTGGGAGCACGGGGTGTGTTCTTGGTACAGTTACAAAGAGCCGTTGGGTTTTGAAGACTAAGACTGAAAAATTCTCTCCTGTTGGATGTTTGCAAAGTTTGGAGAGTGTTAGTGGTCCTCGGTGTTCATTTTGCAAACATGTAGAATCATACATGATCCTACATCCTAGGTAAAAAAAAAAAAAGGGTTGGATCATACAAGGATCGTATTTGGGATAAGATCGCAGGAAAGATCGTGGGATCATAGATAGGAGCGTAGGATTACGATACGATCAAATCCTACCTTCCCTTAAAAATTAAACTTTACTAGTTTACCACTTTACGTTTTTATTTTCATTTGTTAACCTCTTCCCCTTGAAAATTAAACGTTGTGGGATCCCGATCTTGCAAACATAAAAACGATCTCATGTAGGATCTCGATCTTGACAACTTTGCTCTAGATAGTGCAGGACTAACTTTGATAACTTTAAAATTATTTTAAATATATCAAATGGAATTAAGTCCAAAAATGTTGTTAAAAACACAGAAGTAGAACAATAATCGATGATCACTGATCGTCGAAAATAATTCATTAAGAAAAACATTACTGAAATAAACCATGAATTTAAGCTAAAAGAAATTAACCATACAGAGTAGACCAGAAAAAACAAATATTTCAAATATATTCTTAAAACGATGTTATTGAAGTGTAATGTGAATTGAAGCTAAAAAAAGAACCATAATTTGGCCATTGTATGTTGTACGTATTTATGGTTGTCATCAAGGTTGTCAAGATCGGGATCCTATATATGATCGTTTTCTGCTTTGCGAGATCATGATCGTAAGATTGAATCGGGATCATAAGATCTTGTCAAAAGCATTTTAAACATAAAAAATACATTTTCATTCTTCAGTTTACCATCCAATTAACATTAAATAATTTAATAGATAAAAATACAACTCGAATACATTATTTAACAATAAACAATTCAAAAGAGACTTTTGTAGGGTTCATATTCGACTTACTTAGTTAGCCCATGATAAAATATTATAATTTTTTAAGAAAAATAAATAAAAAGTATCTTACGATCCAATCCTACGATCTTATGATACCTACAGTCTTACTCAAAAACGATCCAAGTGTGAGTGGGATCGATTTACACAGGTGGTATCGTATGATGCTACGATCAGAATCACAATTTTAACAATCTTAGTTGTGATAGTTTCCTGTTAGAGATACTTACAAGCCTGCCGTGATGACACAAATTGCTGAAACAAACACACGGCCACCACTTTCTCCTTTTTCAGTAACAAGATAGGCTCCAATCCAAGAAATAAAAGCCCATGCCACAAAAATCATACCCATACTCCCAATCATCAAACCCTTTGTTAACCCTTGTTTTATCCCTAGTTCCATACTTGTCTGAAGTGCGTTGCTAAACGTGTGAATTGTTTGTTGTTCCCCAACATAAGAATAAACAGTTCGGATGGATGAAATCGCCTGTTCCGCCACCCCACCACCTGTATTATATGCACCCTGCATCTTCATCCCTAGTCCTTTTAGTAACACCCCGATGCCTAGAACAGGAACCACAAACATCAATGCGAAAGGAAGAGAAGACACAGCCAGTCGCCATGAAAGTATGAAGGCTACTATGATATTGGATACAAGTGCTGATAGATGGGTTAGACAGTTGGGTATCTGCATGACGTTTTTGGTTAATGATTAGTATTTGAATAAAGTTGGAAAGTTTAAAATTTTAGAGCTAGTGTGGTGTTTGGTATGATGGAATCACAGGAGTGTAATGGTTCATACTATTGGAGTGAAAAAGTTGTTTCTGTGCCTAAAGTAATGTGATTCGTGGCATTTTGTTAATTTTCATTCATTGGCAACGGGAGATTTTTCTTTCATCCCATCATGGAATGGAATGAAAAATTGAACATAACCCATTTTTATCTATGTAATTTTTGATGAAACAAATATGAAAATTAATTGCATTCCAAGACCGATCGACCATGATCATGGAATAACAGCTTATTTCATTATGTTACCATTCCATCCCGATTGTTGGGGTCTTTTTGGTCGGATTGGATGGAATGGATGTGGTAATGGAATGAGTCTTTACATTTATGATCATGTTTAGCTTGTAGGAATGAAATGATTTTTCATATGAAAATTTTATGTTATACATAAATACAATAGATAATTTTAGCTCTGTTTTATAAACTATCATTATTATAATTCACAAACTTTTCTTTAGAAAAAGAAAAAGGTTAACGGGAATAACGTTCATTAAATCCCAAGTAAATTATAATAAAAAATAATTTCTTGTTATTTCAGAAATAAAATCATCCTAAAAAATTGGTCATAATGCAATTTTTCATTCTATTCCATAATGGAATAAACAAAATCATTCATTGACTTAGAAATAAAAATTAACAAAATGGAAGGAATATTTTTTAGGAATGGTCTATCATTCTATTCCCATTCCAAACGGACAAAACAAATAGTTACTTTTGTTTTTTTATGGAATAAATCATTTCGATCAGTTTTTTGATTCCATCATTTATACCAAACACTAACTAAGAGAATGAACATGAATGGAAAACCTTTTCAGCCATGACATCCTGAATCAATTGAGCATCACCAGAAATGGCTGTAATAACTTCAAAATTGGTGGAAGACCCAACTTGTGTGTCAAAAAATCCAACTTCTTGTCTAAGTACAGATTTTAGGTATTCCATCCTTAATCGTGACGTTTGTCTTTCAGCAGTTCGTGTCCAACAAATTCCCTCTGCAAAATATATCATCTAAGAAAACTAAATATTTACAGAAAATGACAATAAAATCATAACAAAATTTGCTGATTCAGTTATCTGCATATTATTATCTGGTGGAGATTGATTTGCAGCATTGAATCTAATCAACTAATATTTTCGTCAAAGAATTCTGATTTTCTTTATTTGAATAAAAGCATTCGATTATTTTTCGCCGATTTCGAACCATGAGATACTATTTGGCAACTAAACTTACCAATGAAAGCTGATGTGGCGATACCAATAGCAAGGATGAGAAGCTTGAGCGCATACTGTAAATTATACAATGATATCACTAAGTAAACTGTGTACTTATGAAATACATATTAACAAACTGACTAAACAAGTTTACTCGTATGAAAAATTACAATAAAAATCACTCTCACTAACAAATTTTCTTATTTCTACGTATTTGAATGATTAGAACAAAATATCCATACCTTGTCCACAATATCATTAGAAATAAAAACACCACCGGTTCCGTACTCATCAATCACTCCACTAAGGATCACCATTGTTAAAGGAGACATCAACCCATCTCCAATTGAACCTAATGTCCCAAAGAACAAAAGAAGCTTATCTATTCCATCTGCATAATAAAACATTCCACCCTTTTTCGCCATTATAGTGGCTACAGCACACACAACTCAACAAACACCTTTTGAGATTTTGTTATCTTAAGATCTTGAAAAAGCGCCTATATATCAAGGATTTTCTCTAAACATGCGAACATAGTATCTCTCAAATATTGTTGATGCCCTCTTTGGTGGAACTTGTAAGTGGCACTTGTTTGTCAGCATCATTAATTGTTTGGCTCTTTTGTTGTTTAGTGAATTGAATTTTAGTATGATGTTTTGTACTTCCTCACATAAGATTTTGATAGGTGTTGGAATATTTTATAATAAATTTGTGATGATAATGGAAAAGTACTCCCATTTAGTTGAATGGTAAACTTTAGAGGAAGGCGGCAAGACTTTCTGTGATTTGTCAAGCACATAACACAAGTGTCATAGAATTGTGAATGTTAAAGTAGACTCGTTCAAAACATAGGTTAGTGCAGAATTCCATTTTAGGTTGTAGAATATCTTTTGAAGGAATGAAACCTGTTAAAAGAATTGGTAATAGCCATATAATCTGTGTTGGTAAAAATGAAATGGAATTCAATAATAAAAGTTAATAAATTTTATATTTGTATTAAAATTTGAATATTTTTGTTTACTGGAAATATATAACTATGAGTTTGCTCTTATTTTATATTAAATATATTGGTCTTTTAATAAAAAAGAAGCATAGAATTTCCACGCTCCCCTAGGAATGACGAAATCTATCAAACATAGAATTTGACGAATGCACACGGAATTGATCTCTATTTATTTGACAACCAAACACACCATGGAATGGAATCACCGATTCCAGTTCTGTCATGTTCTCTCAAAATTTCTTTAATTAGTTGATTGCATGATTCCGGTTTACACTACAAGGAAGAGGAGCAATAGCAGCGACAAATGTCGCCATTCATAGCAGCGGCATGTCGCCGCTAAAGCCCCGTCGCAATTGCTCTCTTGTCGCCGTTATTTACGTCGTCACCGGTAAAAGTGTCGCCGGTAATGACCAAATTTGCCGCTATTGGTGTCGCCGGTAAAGGTTGTCAACAGTCAATTAGATGTCGTCGTCGTGGCTAAAGGTGTCGCCGCTAATAATTTTTTTTGTAAAAACCTAAAATGGATTGAAAGGTCTAAAAACAACAAAATAGTTTATATCTACGAGTCTAGTTCATCCAAAATACTCAAAACCGGGTAAACCAAACTTACTCTATGTCGGTATCTTCGTCCTCGTTATTTCCTCCATCATCTTGTTGGTTATTATACGATTGCATCACCTCTATGACTCTAACTCTAAACACCGGGTTACCAAGCATCATCTCAAATTGATTATTCTACAAAATAAAGCATATATACATTATAAGTATCAAACATTTATCAAAATAGCAATCTACTTAAAATGCATTCAATAATCCTTATATAATACTTTAAAATAATTTAAGCTAGTTTACTTGTTTAGATTGAGTTTGTGTATGTGATGACTGTCCCTCTACAAAGCAACACGGCCCTTTCAAAGAAGGTTTTCGTCTGATGCATTTAACATGACCGCGACGAATACCCAACACCTTTTTTAATATCTCAACATCATCGGATGGTGTTTGATTACATTCTTCATATGCCTTTACTAGAGATTCTTACCGAAGATGATGGTGGAATTCGCCGACAAAGAACCTAGTGATCGGAAAAATGATTATTGTCACCGGAAATAACAACAATGTCGCCAGTTTTGAAGAGGAATTTGCCGGAAAAGGAGAGTCAAGGTCGGTGGGTGTGTTAGCTAGGAGGTGATCGGAATCAGTTGGATGATCTCGGAATGCACAAAAATCACCGGTGGGTGTGTGTATGATCACGCAACACAAGGTAGAAGGAAGAAACGAGGGTATATTGATCGTTGATTAATAGTGGCGACAGATGTTGTAAAATACGACGGATCTGAATTGACTTTAGACAATATTAGCTCAATGCGGAATAGGATCAAAATTATCAAACGGTAATAATCACAATGAAATACGAATGAAGTAAATAAAATAGAGACACGAGGATTTACGTGGAAAACCCAAATCGGGAAAAACCACGGGCGGAGGAAACCGAGAACCAATTCACTATATTTTGTGGCGTTTACAAAATATTTGAAGAATATAAAAAATACAAAGAGTTTATAAAACTCTTATGTATTTACAAGAGAAGAAATTGGATGTGAGAGATGTGTTTTGATGTTTTTGGTGTGGTTTGCATCAATGATCTTCTAACCTATTTATACTAAAATTTCTACATGCCATTTAAGAAAAAATGGCTCATATGTTGAATTCTTTACAAGCCACATTTGAAAATTGATTAGCAGCCATTTGAAAATAAGTGTTGCAGCCACATCTTTGACTAACCACATGGCTTTGAAGGCACTTTCCACAATCTCCACCTTGACTTCAAAGTGAGTAAAACTTGTATACCCATTTGGTAAAACCAACAACTCTTCAAACTTCAAAACTCCATAAGAAACTGGAATCACCATATTAAAAAAAAAAATTTGATCCTGAAAAATGAAATGCTTCCTCCACCATGAGCCTATCAGGCTCAAATGCGATCAGAAACACCCACCAAATCCAAACATGTTTTGAACTTGGCTATTGGAAGACTTTTAGTGAACATATCAGCAGGATTATCATTAGTGCTGATCTTGTTTACCGTAATTTCGCCTTTAGCAATAACATCTCTGATGAAGTGATAACGAACATCAATATGCTTCGTTCGATCATGGAACATTTGATCCTTTGTCAGAAATATTGCACTTTGATTGTCACAAAAACAGTTTTAACGGATAACTTGTTTAAAAGCTCACCTATCAACCGTTTCAACCAGAGGGCTTCTTTCACTGCTTCCGTAACAGCCATGTATTCGGCTTCGGTGGTAGATAACGCTACGGTGGACTGTAACTGCGCTTTCCAGCTAATTGCGCAATCACCCAAAGTAAACACGTACCCTGTAATCGATCGTCTTTTATCCAAGTCCTTTGCATAATCGGAATCCACATAACCAAGTACTCCACTATCGGTTTTGCCAAACTGCAGACATAAAGAGGAAGTACCTCGCAAGTACCGAAAAATCCATTTAACAGCAGCCCAATGCTCTTTTCCTGGATTATCCATGTATCTGCTCACCATGCTTACCGCATATGACAAATCTGGACGTGTACAAATCATAGCATACATAAGAGATCCTACAGCGCTGGAGTATGGTACCTTTGCCATGTATGCTAGATCTTCTTCGGTGGTAGGACTTAAGGCGGATGATAGCTTGAAGTGGGCTGCGAAAGGAGTGCTGACTTCTTTTGCATCATGTATATTGAAACGGTGCAGAACCTTCTCAATGTAGCTTTGTTGAGAAAGGTATAGAGTTCTTGCACTGCGGTCTCGCACTATTTCCATTCCTAGAATTTTCTTGGCAGCACCCAAGTCCTTCATTTCGAACTCAGCATTCAACTGGTCTTTTATATTTTGAATCTCCTTTATATTCTTCGTTGCAATTAACATGTCATCCACGTATAAAAGTAGATAGACCATTGAGCCATCGTCACACTTCTTATAGTAAACACAGCTGTCGTAGGTGCACCTTTTCAGCTTGTGACTGGTCATAAATGAGTCAAACCTTTTATACCATTGTCGCGGAGATTGCTTGAGGCCATAAAGAGATTTCTTCAATTTGCACACGTAGCTTTCCTTGCCAGGAGCTACAAAACCTTCAGGTTGTTGCATATATATCTCTTCCTCAAGCACACCATTTAAGAATGCTGTAGTAACATCAAGTTGCTCTAACTCATAGTCACGAGAGGCAACTAATCCCAATAAGACACATATTGACGTGTGTTTCACAACCGGAGAGAAAATGTCGGTATAATCAATACCTGGGATTTGACTGTAGCCCTTGGCTACTAAACGAGCTTTGAACCTCGATTTGTCACCAGGATGAATAGCCTCCTTCAACTTGTAAACCCATTTACATTTAACCGTCTTCTTACCCTTTGGAGCCACAATGAGATCTCATGTGCCATTTTTCTGAAGAGATTCCATCTCATTGTGCATGGCAACCATCCACTCATTCGAGTTTTTAGAATTTATGGCTTCGTTGTAGCTTATAGGTTCCAAAACAGATTCTACTTCACTTGCAACGGTAAGAGCATATGCGACAGAATTTACTTGAGCATACCTCTTTGGAGGTACAATCTGTCTGCGTGGTCTATCCCTTGCAATGGATGGGCTCGGAGGTTGAGATGGAGTTGCAGTGGTCTCATGGAGAGTAGTATGTTCACTGCTTGAAGGTTGAGACACTGCAGGAACCTCATGAGTCATATCGGTGGAAGAGTTAAAAGATAGCTCCACCTCCAATTGTGCTTCGTCTTTTTCTCCTAATTTTTCATCTTCTTTGGTCTGAACGTTGGTTGTTGAATGGAGCATAGCTTTTTCATCAAAGGTCACATCTCTTGATGTAATGACCTTCCTAAGCTCCGAGCTCCATAATTTGAACCCTTTCACTCCTGTCTTGTATCCAATAAAAATGCACTTAATGGCTCTTGGTGCTAATTTGCCATTATCAACCCGTGCATATGCTGGACATCCAAACGGTATTAATTTTGTATAGTCAGCAGGCTTACCAGACCATAGCTCAAACGGAGTATTCTTTCCAATAGTACGTGATGGGGAGCGGTTGATAATATAGCATGCGGTAGAAGCTGCTTCGGCCCAAAAAGACTTTGGTAGCTTCGAGTGAGAGAGCATGCATCGGACCTTCTCCATGATGGTGCGGTTCATTCTTTCCGCAACGCCGTTCTGCTGTGGTGTGTGGACTACGGTGCGGTGACGTGTAATCCCTTCCTTACGGCAATAGGAGTTGAATTCTTCTGAGCAGAATTCCAGTCCGTTATCGGTGCGAAGGTATTTTACTTCAAAATCAGATTGTTTTTCAACTAACACTTTCCAATCCCTAAAGGTTGAAAATACTTCTCCCTTTGTCTTTAAGAAGAACGACCATACCTTCCTAGAGAAGTCGTCAATAATAGTGAGCATATAAGAGGCTTCACCTTTCGATGTAACCTTTGCTGGTCCCCATAAATCCGAGTGTATGTAGTCGAGTGGTCCTTTCGTCGTATGTTTGCCACTGATAAAACTTACTCGCTTCTGCTTTCCGAACACACAATCTTCACAGAATTCAAGCTCAGTTGATTTATGCTCCCCAAGTAACCCTCTTCGACTTAGTTCACTCATACCGTGGTATGACATGTGACCGAGCCTGAGATGCCATAGGCGAGAATGATCAACATTGGAGAGGGATTTAGAACTAACCTAGGCTTCGCCAGAAATAACTTGTCCGTCCATAATGTAAAGGTTCGCGGATCTCCGAACTCCTCGGATGATAGTCGAACCGTCTTTGAAAATATGGACCTTCCCGTGTTTGCCGACAAACTCGTAACCTTTCTTCTCAAAAGTACCGAGGGATAGTAAATTTCTCCTAAGACCGGAGACATGCTTCACATCTTCAATTGTTCGAACAACACCATCGAACATGCGGAACCTGACTGTACCATGTCCAATAATACGGCACGAAGTATCGTTGCCCATCAAGACATGTCCTTGGTTAACATTTTCATATGTATGAAAAATACTCCGGTTGGAGCTCATATGAAAAGTACATGCTGAATCAAGAACCCACTCGCTCATGGTAATTAAACCGAAGTCTGAAATGGATAGAAGCTCGCCATCGGAACCGGTTTCGGCTACATCAGGTTCTACGGTAGTACCTGCTGGTTTACCATTCATGGTTGCCTTCTCCTTCTCCTTGTTTTTCAACTTGTAACATTCATCGATCAGATGTCCCTTTTTATGACAATAATTACAATATTTGCGCTTGCCTTTCGACTTAGATCTAGATCGGTTTTTTGAAGAATTACCTCTCTCGTTGGGTCTCCCTCTAATGTTGAGACCTTCGGCTTTTGAATCGTTGCTGCTGCCACTAATAATCTGCTTCATCTTTTCTTTTGAATCAAGAGCGGTTATTATCTCATTCAAGACAAGAGTGTCTCGACTATAGATAATGGTATCACGAAAGTGATCATAGGAATCTGGGAGTGATGACAATAAAAATAGCGCCAAATCTTCATCTTCATATTTGACGTCCATATTTTCCAGATTTCCTACAAGATCTTTAAAAGTAGAGAGGTGATCAGATAAAGAACTTCCCTCGCCCATCTTAAGGTTGAAGAGTCGTTGCTTCAGGTGTAGCTTGTTTGGCAAGTTTTTCGTCATTAGTAGCTGTTCGAGCTTTAGCCAGAGAGCCGCCGCAGATGTCTCTTTCAGTACATCTTGGAGAACGTCGTTGGATAGATGCAGACGGATCTGCGACGATGCCTTCAAATCCTTCATTTCCTTTTCTTCAGTCGACCAAGTTGTCGGCATTTTCTCCATTCCTAACAGTGCTTTGTGGAGATCCATCTGAATGAGAATATCTCTCATCTTTACTTGCCACAGCGGAAATCGGGTATTCCGATCCAGCAGCGGAATATCGTATTTCACCGAAGACATGATTAATTACTTGATAAAATGATCCCGACAAGCTAATATCAAAACCCGGATGCTCTGATACCAATTGATGTAAAATACGACGGATCCGAATTGACTTTAGACAATATTAGCTCAATGCGGAATAGGATCAAAATTATCAAACGGTAATAATCACAACGAAATACGAATGAAGTAAATAAAATAGAGACACGAGGATTTACGTGGAAAACCCAAATCGGGAAAAACCACGGGCGGAGGAAGCCGATAACCAATTCACTATATTTTGTGGTGTTTACAAAATATTTGAAGAATATAAAAAATACAAAGAGTTTATAAAACTCTTATGTATTTACAAGAGAAGAAATTGGATGTGAGAGATGTGTTTTGATGTTTTTGGTATGGTTTGCATCAATGATCTTCTAACCTATTTATACTAAAATTTCTACATGCCATTTAAGAAAAATGGCTCATATATTGAATTCTTTACAAGCCACATTTGAAAATTGATTAGCAGCCATTTGAAAATAAGTGTTGCAGCCACAACTTTGAACATCATCTTTAGCAGCCATTTGAAAATAAGTGTTGCATCCACATCTTTGACTAACCACATGGCTTTGAAGGCACTTTCCACAACAGAAATAAAGCCTTTAGCGGCGACATCCTGGGAGGAAAAAAAATCTCACCCAATTCTCCACCGTTGGATGAAACTCATAATGGACAGCAAAGATCAGATGTCACACATATCGTTGATATGAGCATTACCGGCGACGACTTTAGCAACGACACCGGTTATTAGCGGCGACACGTAACGTGGGTATTACATGTCGCCGCTAATAATCGGTGTCGTCGCTAAAGGCGTCGCCGATAATGCCAATATTTCTTATAGTGTTAGGCCATTACGTACCGAAATGTGCATGAACAGTACGTTTAACCTACTATGTCTACCAGCATAGTCGATAGTAAATTGTGCTTTTCACTTAGCAAATGGATTCTTTTCCTAAACTTTTACGGTATGCGTGTTTTGAGCTAATTTGACCGAACTAATTAAGAACAGTAGTTATTTCCATGCAACATCAATATTGCTATATAGTCACAGATAGCTACTAGTTTACTTCAAATATGTTACTGTCCAACCATTTTAATAGAACTTGACAAATTATTTAACAGTAAATACGCTCAGCTGATTATGAAATAAGCTAAAATTAGAATATACAACTCTAGTATCCGTCGGTTTTTGTTTTAGGTAACTTTAATGCCTGCAATAATTTGATACAATATGTCCTTTACTACCATTATTTAACATGAATATTTAACGAGAAAATGTTTTTATATTTGTTATATTTGATTGGTGGAAGTACATGTCTGATGTGAAATGTTGGTTGACAAGTATCTTTTGGGATTTTTCACGGTGTCAAGTTATTTTGAGCATAAGAAAGTGATATAATACAATTGCTTTTTTCTTGGCCGGCCAATATATATATATATATATATATATATATATATATATATATATATATATATATATATATATATATATATATATATATACTAGGAAGGTTTTTTGGGCCGTGCTAAGCACGACCCATGGATATAGCTGAAGAAATAATACAAAAGTTGTACATTGTTGATATTTTTTCGTGTGATTTTTAAAGTATAATGTTTGACAGGTAAAAGTGAAAGTAATTTGCTATTATAGACAAATCAGTGACAATACATTGTCATGAAGGTCAAGTTCAAATCCAAAACTTTGTGTAATGGTTATTCTTATCAATTTCACAATTCCTTTCACCATGGTTATGATATTTGCTATAATTAAAGTTCTACAGGTCAAACTGAAGGTCCCCACAAACCTGTAACAACTTACTCCTATGCCGGATTTCACACTCCAGAATCTCCAATACAAATTTATTTTTACATCCCAATCCTGCTGCTTGCCTGCTTGGTACTAAAGATTTTTTTTTTTTTTTTGTGTTCCACTGATGTGATCCCAAACCTGATATTGATTTTATTATCTTACCAAATTATTATCTTGCCGTAGTTAGAGTCCCGATCACTCATGCATCTCAGGATGTAAGTAATCTACTATATTACATATGCCCTCTTCAATATAGTAAGTAACATGTATCATTTTAATTTCATATAGCTCGTAATTTTTGAAATGACTATACCAGCAATGTTCACATAATGAGAAGCATTTGTAAGACTGTAGACGTATTCTAGAAATTTCAGTTGAATATTTGATATTGAAAGTTTGTCAATGTACTGATTACCAACTCTTTGTTAAGATAAAACTAACTGACATCGGATAAATTGACTGGAACAAAAAACAAGAGGGGAACAACAATGATTGCTCCAATAACCTTTTAGTTGCCTCAATATAACACAAATAATCATCGAAAGAAATAAAAATAAGATGTTATCATATCCCAAAAAATAAAAGTGAGATGCTATAAAAAGAAATGAAAGTATAAGAGAAATGATAATAAGTACCAAACCTAAATATGTGATTCAAAATGCAACTGAAATGAATGTGTGAGAACCAAACATATTATTCCATGATAAAAGCATTGATTTAAGTAAAGTCATAAACTAAAAATGACTTGCAAGGGTATGGTAGAAAGGGGTACAGAAACTATAAAACTCCTTTTAATCCTTTATTTAAAATACTTAGTTAGTCACTTACAATATACGTTAACCTTAGAATCTTGCATGTTACAACTTATATGGTCCCCTATACGTGTGAAAAATCATTTTCTACCCTTGCGAATTGTTGAAGAATTACATTTTTAGACCATCAACATAGTCAAATATAGCTTATATTTTTACACTCACATATTATGTCGGGCTTATTATTTAAGTATCATCATCAAATGGCTCTTTAACACTTACTCATAGAAATATCATTGAGTAAATTCTTCCCAGATGAATAAAATATAAAGATCAAATTCCTATATTCGGTTAATTAGAAGGAAGAAGAAACCGACAGTGTTGCCACATTTCTCTGAATATTCTTGCCCCTCCTTTTGTTGCCTCTATAGCCTTCTTCGCCCATCTCCCACACATAACCCTTACTTACTTCATTACACCTGTCTAGAACAAAACATAGACACACATTTGGTTAATGCACTTATGCACATCCAAACACCCCCTTAGACAATTTTCTAGAAAGATTTTTCTACATTTTAAGATGAATATATAAACTACATACCAATTCGTAATTTCCGCCATTCAAGCGCTTTTCAGTAGTGTAAGAAAATCATGTGATTGTTAAAACTAAACTACATAAGTTATTTACTATAAAGTAGCAATGATTTAGAAGAATAAGGATAGGAATGTATATCTTTAGGGGGTCACAATCCTTTGGGAACCACAAATAGCGAAGGAAATAGCACTTTTCCACCACAGTTAACCATTTGTCTAAGCTAGATTAAATTGCGTTTCTAGTATAATCCAAACACTCCAGTAATTAAAATGAAAAAACAATTAACTAAATAATCCACAATCTAGGGCAAAACAGAACCAAAAACAGTTGCACCAAGGAGAAAATTAAATTATTTCACACCAACATTTGAGGCAATCAGAAAACTCGGGAAAACAAAATAGAAGTCCAAACCCGTGAAAGTGAGGTTGAATAGAAAAAAGAAGGATCATATCACTTCACCTTCATCTTTATCGACATAGAAACCCTAGGATCATTCGGTTTCTGTTTTTGTTCTTTATAAATAGAAAACGTTAATGAGGTCAAGTCATTTTCACATTAAGTCACAAAAAAGAAGAAATAGCATCATACACGAGTTAAAGAGCAATTGATAAGAGAAAGAGAAGGCACCTGTCCACGGTTTACAATGGCCAATATGCATAGTGACTGTTTGATATAAGTGTACACCTCCTATATAGCTCCCGATTTTGGCAATAACAACACCTTCAACATGCTATCAAAAGTAAAACACCAACTTTAGGTTTATGTTTGGATTTTCAGGCAAGCAATTAAGATCCCCCAGCACTACAGATGCTGAAAACAAAGGTGATGGGAATTTTTTTAATATGAAAATCTTGGTTTGTAAGATTAGATTAACCTAAACTTGCGATCTTTGACCGAAATTGACCAGCATTAGAGCATCTAGAGAAAGGAAGAATGTAGGAGGGGTGTAGAATCAAACCTTAATAACTCCTATTTTTAGTTTAGGGATTCTCGTATTCTCTTCTATCAGATCCATCCTCCAGAATCAATAGCGAGCTATGGAGATGTGAAAGAAAACCCCAAATATAATGGTCATCCTTGCTGATGCTTTCATTAACTTCGTTGAGCTACCACTATAAAGCCAAATTCTTTAGAACTGCAACACAATGAAACACAAAAAAACCTAAATAATCCAACATCAAGTTCTAAAATATCAAAACATCACAATATAGAATGGTTAGAGGGGCCGAGCTTTTCCCGATTCTTTACTCTCATCCTTGGGCGAGGGGACTGAGACGTATCTCTATGGTTTTGAAAAGCACCGTTGTGGTAATGGAGGAGAGAAAAGAAGGAAATAGACAATATAAAAGAAAGTGATTGTGAGAACCCTATATCGAGATGAATATGCATACGAGAAAAGAAAAGGAGACGGTAGATTGAATATATTGGTGGAGTAAACGGTGATTGAATAGCTGTCTTCAAATGTGAAGGAGACGGTGCTCTTCCCTTCGGTCCAGCCATGCCAGGTGTAATCCTCCACAATTAAAGCTCATTAATTGTTTTTCTTGAGCTCCAAGTCCACCGACCTTTTATTTCAATTATAGAAAAAAATAGAAAAGGCTTCCTTTTATCATTGCTGATGTGGTAATCTGATAAGAAAATCCCAGAAAATTCAAAAAAAATCCCAGGAAAAAGTTCATTAATTCATCATTAATCTTTCTGCTTGAATTACAAAAGCACCTGCTTTTGTATATAATAATGATATATATATATATATATATATATATATATATATATATATATATATATATATATATATATATATATATATATATATATATATATATATATATATATATATATATATATATATATATATATATATATATATATATATATATATATATGACAAAATTACATAAACAGTCCCTATGGTTTACCAAATCATTCACATTAGGACCAAGTAATGGAATTTCACCGGTCACCAAGGTTTCCGAAATGCTACAAATCAGTCCCTGGGGCATATAAAAAGACTGAAATACCTTTTCTATTTTATTTTTTAATTTTCTTTTAATATATTACTTATTAAATCAATTTTTAAAGAAAAGAAAAAGAAACCCACCCACCCTCCCCGCCTCTTTCCTTCTCCCACCCACCGCAACCGCCGCCGCCGCCACCAACCACCACCACCGCTACTGTCAACTCTACCACCTCTATCACCATCTCGACCACCACCGCCACTACCACCTTTACCACCACCTCCACCACCGGTACCACCACCCACCGCCACCACTACCACCTCCATCATCGCCGCCACCACCACCACCTTCGTCACCACCCATCTCCACAAACACCACCACCCCACTAACACTTCCGCCACCATCACCACCATCATCGCCACCCTCTATCGCCATCACCATATCATCGCCGCCATCTACCACCATTCTGACCACCACAACCATATATGTTTATTCATATATGATTATATGAATAATCATATATGATTATTCATATATGATTATATGAATAATCATATATGAATATACACATTCATATATGAATAAATCATATACAAAAAATTAAACATATCTCGTCGTCATAGAGTGGCGCGTCAACGCTGGCGCATCTAGTGGCCCAGATTCATTATCGTATTCATATATGAATATACACATTCATATATGAATAAATCATATACGAAAAAATTTAACCCATCTCGTCGTGGTAGAGCGGCGCGTCAGCATTGACGCATCTAATGGCCCAGATTCATTCTCGCATTCTCAACATTTTTTCCATTCTCAATGGAACCTTCCCATATATATATATATATATATATATATATATATATATATATATATATATATATATATATATATATATATATACATACATACATACATACATACATACATACATACATACATACATACATACATACATACATACATACATACATACATACATACATACATACATACATACATACATATATATATATATATATATATATATATATATATATATATATATATATATACTTCTTAATAAAAGAAAGATTTTAGTGTCATATGTCCTCCTTATAAAAACTTAAATTACCACGTGTCACCTCCTTAAACCCTTTACTTTTTATTTCCCGCCTAAACTCTTTCGATATCTATAACCTAGAACTTCATCGGTTATCTATTCATCCTAGAATCTCGCAATCTCCTTCAATTTCGGCTTCTTAGTTTTGGAAACAAAATCATACCCATTTCTCCTAAACCGTTGTGCATAATTTAGTTTTCATCTTCAATGTGTACGACTTGAAAGCGCAATTACATATAACCGTCCTAAATCTCGGCAAACCATCGCATCCTAATTTCGATCTCTCAATTCCTATCAATGAGAACTGATTGATATAAGCCCTAATATTCAATTTTTAGATTATAAATCCCGCTTCCCCTAAATCACGTAAAGCAGTTTCGGTATCCATAAATTGCGTCTAATTCATCTTATACATTCTTCTCTAGATTGATATAAGCCCTAATATTGTTTACGCAGGTTTGAATTTTAATTTGAATGTTTTTTAGTTTGTATTTTGCTTCCTGGTTTTGGTTTTGGTTTTGGTTTTGGTTTTGGTTTTGGTTTTGGTTTTCTTTTCTTTTTCCGATTTCTCATCTGAAGGAGGTATTGATGTTATATCATTCATATGTTTTGAAAGATAACATGAAGGTTGGACTTCAGTATTCGATGTTTGCTTTTATGCTGAAAACTAAGGTACCAGATTAGTAATCTTGAAAATTTGCTAAAAATTTGCTATTGAAATATTATAGGATACGTGAGTATGGTCCAATTATCCAATAGCACATTCTAATGATTCCCAAACAAGAGCACTACTGTCTTATTCTGTGTTGGAGATCAAGATTTGTTGATTTGGCACATTTTTATACGATAAAGAACCGGACCCACAAAACGAAATCAAGAAATTGAAAGTTCTTTTTACCTTGTAGCCATGAAAGGGACTAAAAATGTTAAAGATAATGTTTTCACTTTGCAGGATGTTCTACTTTTTCTTTGAATCAAGAAAAGCCAAAGCTGGCCCAGGAGGACCAGGGTGTTGTAGTAAACTCGCTCTGTTTTACGAAAATGGTCCTTTTAAGATTACCAACAACATGTCTCTTGTCTGGAATGATTACGGCTGGGATAAAGTAATTTTATGCTTTAAATGATTGTACTGTACAAGTACAAACAATCGATTCAATCACTGTATTCACAAACGGATTTTGTTTGACACGGGTTTCAAACATCTTATTTGTTGGCCAACCTACTCGGACTGGTTTTAGTTATAGTTCTAGCGATCAAGACACTCGCCATGATGAAACTGGTGTTAGCAATGACCTCTACAACTTCTTACAGGTTAACTTATAGACACTAGAAATATGAAATTTCTTTGCAACATAAAAATACTTGACCCAAGTTGAACGACACTCTTTAGCTATTTCTTTGCGACATAAAAATACTTGGGTCAAGTATTTTTATAGACACTGGAATCAGAAATTCTGTAGTTTTTGGGAATCTAACTTTATAACGACAGGCATTTTACAAGGCGCATCCGGATTACATCAACAATGACTTCTACATCACAGGAGAATCATACATAGGACATTACATTCCATGTGAAGAAGTCTCGAAAGAATTACAAAGAACTGAGGACAACCCCATCCCCTCACCATCCCAGGAGGTACATCCCTTTACTTTCTCTCTTGGAAAATATTTATATGGTCGTTGTTGGAATTAGATATACATTGTGTGACTTTAGGCATGTTATTGTTTATTGACTCATTGCTAATATTTTATTTGCTCAGGCTTTATATTGGTTATGTTTATAATATATAAAGGTGTATCTTAGAGTCTCCGAGTCTAGAATAATTCATGCTAAATTTGTATTTTGAAGATGGAAATACTGGAATGCCCTCATTCTGATAATAGAATATAGCTCTAAACAAATTTAGCAACTCATTTAAATGGAGAATTTATAAATTTTGTTTATCATGTGGTTTAAATTATAAGGTTTGTGTAAATGACATGAATGCCCTCATTCTGATACGTTTACAAGTTCTGAGAATGTTTTTTATTTTTCCCCGCTCATTGTGATAACTTTATAAGTATCGACCATAATATATGTGTTAGGACCAAAAAGGGCTTCTATATATAGCTACTAAAGATGAGTGGATCAAAAGATTACATAAAAGATGGAACATATGAAAACTTGAAGAATATATATACAACAAAGATACGTTACTTGGTTTGATAGTAACTAAAAGTGGTGATTAGATTGTATGCGACAACAAATACCTATTTCTTTGGATTTTTTTAGTTTTAATGCCAAATATGAAAATTCATGTGATGTTGCAGGCTTTGATTAAGGTTATAATAGTAAATGTTAAAAGTTAAAGTAACAGCATGGTTTTTAATCAAATATATGTTTTTGAAGTATTGGCTAAATGAGGAAAAGTGAGTGAAAGTTGAAATTTTTATCGACAAGTTTTGAGGCTCATCCGACTTTAAATAGATTTTAAATCTTATCTATTAAAAAACTAAAAATCATCTATTTTTTCTCTTATGCAGGTATGTAGGGCATTGTAACACCCGGTTTCTCATACGAAGTACACCAAAAAAATTTCAATAATTATACATCAAAATGGGCATATTTTTACTCAAACCAAGGATCAAGATGTTATCAACATGAATATTTACACAAAAGGTCCTTACAAATTTCAACAAGGAATTAAAAATAAATCTAATTCAACTAAAGGACAGGCTCTAAACTTGTCCGTCTTTCTTTCTCACATGCCTTCCCCTATCACAGCTACAGATACCTGCAAAACAACATACAACTCAAGTGTAAGCTTATAAAAAGCTTAGTGAGTAATCTCAATCACACTCAACAATCTCTCTCAGTAAACTCTCTCATCATTCTCCTTTTCTAGTCTCATTAGCAATTATTCACTTTCTCTTACTCTGAAATTTGCAAACTTATTAGCTTTACAAACACCAGCTAATTAGTAGTACTATTAAATCAAGAATAAGTATCACAACTGATACTACTCATAAACTCAATCACACACAGACTCGTATATACTCATTTCACAATCAATTATACTCGATTATAACACTCATCATGGTTGTAGCAATCAAACTCAAAGACTCTTTGACTCACTCACTCTAGCATATACTATACTCTTATACTCAGTATAGACTGTAACTCGTCTCTTGTTATCCACAAATAACAGAACCACTCTAACTCTAAGCTACCACAATATCAACATAACACGCATATATGTTCAACATATATATACAACAAGGTATAACTCTTACTCAAGTATTCAGAAGTACTCACCTGATATCGGCTTAGTACATGGAACCCCGAATTTGTGCGTACCGGGATCCTGTTCTCTAGACTTGGTTATATCACCATAGTCTAAATCAATTATCCAACACCCATAATCATCTCAATAACATCTATCTCAAAGATGTATAAATCACAGAGGAAAAATGAGTATAAACGGTAAATATCAACTCTATATTTACCTAAACCCCCAATTTGCACGGTTCTACTCATTCAACCGTAGGAACTCAACAATACTCACACCAATAGCTTAAAAGACATCCACTAACAATCTACTAACAAAATATCTATCAATTTATAGCTAAATCGCAAAAAGCAAAGACTAGGGTTTGAAACCCCCAAAACCGAGAGATACTCACCTTAACGAATTAGGAATCAAGAACACGTTTACGGGGATAGATCCACGTTTCTATATGTTTCCCCATGAACCTCCAGGCTTAATTTCACTCAAAATCGCCATTTGGAGCTCTCAATTTCGAAAAAGAACTCTTTTCTTCGAATGAGGGTTTTGCTACGTATTTATATGTCTGCATGCGTAACTCGACCCGGGTTTCTTTTACGACTTTTATTTTCGTTCGTTCAGTAGGTAC